>SCLG01000056.1:845512-857298 GCA_004367875.1 Oikopleura albicans
ATACAATTTGAAAATAATAATAAAAATAATTCAGCAAATTATACACTGTACTTAATTATGATTGCACTCGCTACAACTAATAAAATTGCTGAATTTTGTAACGAGGGGACTTCATGCAATCGGGATGTTTTGTTATAGTGAAAAAATCCCGCTTTCATGAAGTCCTTTCGTTATTAATAAATTCAATCAAATTTGATTGATACCTTTACCAATTCAATCGGATTTGATGCATTTTATTATGTGAAAACGTTGAAAAAACGTTGAAAAAAAGTTTTTTTCTTCTTCTGATTTTCTTTTACACTACTTGGGACAAAAATATTTGTAATAAAATAACCCATAAAATTTGAAAATATACCGGCCTCAAAGTCTCGGCCTCTTTTTCAACCGGAAATGTTTTAAATTTTCTTTTCGGAAATCTGTGGCAACAAACCAATCTAAACGTACCCTTTTTTCACTACTCCGAGTAGTCTACTCGATTTTATTCGTCTACTCCCGTGTAAAAAATTTACAAATTATATTTAGGACGCAAATTTGGTTATTCAATCTTATGTAAACCGGATGCAAAACTAAATAATCGTGTAGAAGTAAAATCTCCACTTTTCCTATAACGTGTTTAAAATCCTCTTTAAATTGTAAAAAAAAACTGAAAATTGTCAAACCCGAATATGTTGAACAACGTTTACTTCAGTGGAAATTACTCGTCCAGAATAGATAATTTCCCAAATATGACTTTAGCACGCCGTATCGATGCATATTAATCAACACCACCGATTTGTGGCACTTTTAAGAGTGTCATATACGATTACAAATTTTTGACACAATAAATGTCTTCGATAACTGTAAATATTTTCTCTAGAACCACAATAGACAACCGATAAACCCTATAGCGTAGGCGGAATAGCTGGAAAACATGCAAAGAAAGTGGCCGGATAAACTCGCGAACGGGGAATTACGCAATTACATTATCATTTTAAGAGTGGTAGGGTCCATTTTAAGAGTGGTAGGGTCCATTTGTTTACAACTCAACATCATTTTTTACTCCATTGAATAAATAACCACCCTTTAAATGTAGTAAGCAATACTTATACGAATTGTTCCCTGACTAACCCCATGAGGGGCGCTAATTCCATGACGGCCAATTTTTTGAGAACTGAAGAACTAAAGACTTTAGCACATTATTAATGTAAAAATAAGTGCCCCAACCATGAATGTGTCTTCTGTAAACTGTAAAACCACCGTACGTGTACTCTTTTTATTCTGTATTTAGGTCGTCTGTACTAGCCGCAGAAAAGTTCATGCGCTCCAAACAAACATTTAGAGCAAATGTCACGTTGAATTTCATTCGTTTGTCACGTTTATGCAAGAATTGTCGCTCAATCAAAAAATGGTATTTTTAGTGTCCAAAATACGAAGTTCCTTGTAATAACTTCCTAACTCTTTTTTGGCTTCAAATACACAGCCGGGTTCGATTACTTCCAGAGCGATTTAAAATTTCATTTTTCCGCGGATATGATTTGTGCAGAAATGTTCGGCCGTAGCTGTCATGCAATATTATTCAATCTATTTTAGACAATTTAGAACTCCCCGTTGGCCCACTTATTTGGTCAAAATTCTACCGTATGGCAGAGCTCAGACTGTAAGGCTTTGAGCAATTTTACTATGATTTGTAATGCTATTCTGACGCCTCGTTACAGTCTGAGCGCTGCCATACAGTAGACTGTTGTTAATTCTACCTTGTGTCTAGTTTGAAAATAGGATTTAAAGGAAGAAAGTCTTGTTAAAAATTTTGTCAAAAATCTTGTTAAAAATCTGGTTAAAAATCTTGTTGAAAATATTGGTAAAAAATCTTATTAAAAATCTAATTAAAAATTTTGTTGAAAATCTTGTTATAATCTTGCTAAAAATCTTGTTAAAAATCTTGCTAAAAATCTTGTTAAAATCTAGTTAAAAATTTTGTTAAAAATCTTGTTAAAAATCTTGTTAAAAATTTTGTTAAAAATCTTGTTAAAAATCTTGTTAAAAATCTTGTTAAAAATCTTGTTAAAATCTTGCTAAAAATCTGGGTAAAAATCTTGCTAAAAATCTTGTTGAAAATCTTGTTAAAGTGAGGTCAAGATAAAACCTGTCAGGTTACCAATACCAGGTTACCAATACCACGAAAAAAATCAAAATAAGACTTGCCAAAACCTTTCAACATGACATTTGTCAAGGTGATACAAGTTGTATCATACAACTGTATAGTATAAAAACAAATATGTAATACACCACCTGCGCAGTTATCTGGCCGGTTTTGGCCGGAATTTTCCTGACAGTCCGCCTACGCCCTTCACAGTTATCTGGTCATTGTTACGTAACAAAACGTTTTTGGCAAAAGTGTCGGCTAGATAAGTGTGCAGGTGGTGTATTCGACCTACGCATCAACCTACACAATCTCATAACAATTAAAATAAAATTGGCAAACTAATGGGTAAGCAAATTGTATTATACAAAATTCACTGTTCCTAGTCTTGTGAAACTTCCGTCTGAACTTTGCGGTCAATTTCAATGGAATTAACCGGTTAGCGGCTTTTTCTGTATCAATCGTGTTCTCGGTGATAATCGGAGGACGCCGGCGGATGTGGGCGAATTAGGGTTGCGAAAAAATGGAAAAAAAAACTATGATCATTTTGGCCTGACAGGATTGGTGCAGCTCCTTAGCCACGGTATTACATGTATGAAAACGGAAATATAATTTACTGATTCTGTGGTATTAATCCATGTAGAACTACTTGGTGTAACGTCAATGTGGTTAAATAGAATTCTTTTGGTTGAATTAAATGAGTAGGGTCCAGGCATGTAGCCTAAAATACAAATAAACATAATTGTGTGGTTGAAATTGGACAACCCCAGTGAAAGTGGACTTGAAAAATTAACTGGAAAAAATAACAAGCATGCTGATTTAATTTCAGTTATTTTTAAGATTTAACGAGTTATATTCTCTAATTTAAACAACAAAAAATTTCAAAAGTTTGCAAGTAATTCCGCCTACGCCCTACCACATTAGCCTAGTACCACATTAGTGCACGGTCGTTTTTTCCAAGAAAAGCTTTTTTGGAAAATTTTTAGATAACGTCATTCGGAGAAAAAGTCTTTGAAAGAATGTGAACAAAAAACCAAATGGCAACAAATTTTTATATTATATGCTTAGAAGAAGAAGCATTTTTGGGAAGATATGTTTTCTGTGATATTGCGAACAAAAATCTGCCCGTTTACTCCAAATAGCCCGTTAAATGGGTGTCCGTATCTTGCGCTAGCTTCTTTTCCCTATTTGGCTGTCTCTCCAGTTTTTTTTTAAATCAAAATCTAACAAAAAACCGCAAAATTAAAATATGTTCATTATGAGAAATTTGGAATTTGCCTTATCTCTTTTTCCCACATTGATAATTCCCTTTGTTCAATTCTTCATATTTCTTCGGAATCAGTCAAGTCTAATAACTGCTGACAAAGTTGAGAATGACCGCATTTATTGAGAAAGGCGGTTAACACGCGTTCATTTAGAGCTCATTCAAAATGAACACCCTTGTGTAAAACGTGACCTCAATTTTTTTTTTTTCGTGACATATGATAGAGAAAAGTGTTCGGAGCGGGAATGTAGAGGGTTCCTTTAATTTTATCAACAATTTCATGTGCAAACAACAATTTCAGTGCAAACAATAATGATTTTCATCAAACATTTTGTAATTTGTCCCCTTTGAGGATTTCAAAATACTCACAAAGGGGGTCAAATGATAAGCATCCAATTTTTTAAATAAATATTTTTCGTATTTTCTCGAAAAGTCATTTTTTCAGAAAAACATTTTGTCGCAATTTTTCCAAAATTTTTTTTTGTATTTTTCAAAAGTTAGTTTTGTTTTTGTATTTTGCCCCAAAAAACGTTTTTCTCGCCTTTTTTTTTGCAAAAAAAAATTATTTTTGAAGTCGGAAATTTTTTTGTTTTGTATTTCTGAGAAGCAAACATTTTCTTGGATGTTGTCCGAAAAATTACGATGTTTTGGAAAACGTGACTTCAAAGTTTTTTTTTCGTGAAGATCATGATTTTAGAATTATGTTCCGAGCGGGAATGTAGAGGGTTCCTTTAATGTTAACAATCGTTTCATCACTTTCGGATGTGCTAAGGGATAAAATTTGCTCTTAATGGCTAAACCTCCGATATCTTATTTTTAAGAGAACGCCAGCTCACGAATCGTAATGAATTTTTAAAGATCATTTCGGATATTTCATCATTCTAGAAAGTGTTCAACGTGATTTTTGGTTACAAACCTTTTCAAACACTAAGGTAATCAAAGACTTGTGTAATAAACAAATAAACTCCCTAACCAATTATCTTAACAAAGTTGGGTTATCACTGGGTTAACACTTTTGGATCGGAACGTATCGTAAATTCTAAATATGGAACCAAACGTCCTGCCCAATTATCTTAAAATTCAATTAACTTAACACTCTTTGTACTTTACAATTTTTCGGCTATCGGAAAATATGTACAAAGTTGTATAATACGTCCAAATTTAAAATCTGGAGCGCATTTCAAAATTTTAACTTTGGCCCATTGGAAATTTTATTACGGTAAAATAAAGGGACACAGAGAAATTAGAATATTTTTTTTAAATTGGTAAACTAATAACATACAGTGTGGGCTAATTGTGGAACACTCCATTGCGAGACGCTTTTCAAGAAATCCAGTTTAAGAACGCTTTTTGTCACGCAACTATTATACGGGGGTCCAATTTCGGAGTCCAATTTCGGTACGGTCTTTAGTAATAAAAGAAAGCAAAAGTCCCATTTCATACTATTCATTAAGAACTTTTGTGGCTAGGAAAATACTGTAGGGCGTTCTAGAAAGGCGTTCTAGAAGGGCCTGCTTAGATTGCTACCATAAAACCGTTCTTCATTAATGCACCGTGAATTTTCATTGATTAAAATCAAGATTTAATGAGTCAAAAACCGCGGTAAATATGATGACTAGAAGTAAATCGAATTTCGATTGATATTTCATGCGTTTTACGTCATGTACAAGACGCGTTATGTACGACAATGTACGTTAACCACAAAAAAACTCGACATAAATCGCATCAAAAATAAGAAAAAAATGACTCCAGCCGACCGCAAACTCTCTGACTATTCAAATAGGAATATGTCTAGATCAAAGTAAATTTAAGAACTTTTTAAAAGCCCGTGAGAAACTATAAAATTGGAATTGGAAGATAAATTCCAGTCTGGACCATTCTTGCACAAAAATATTGGTGCAAAAAAACATAAACCACTGGTTGAATTTTTCCAAAAAAAATATGGTTTTAAGCCAAATCAGTTACGAGTCATCATTTATGATTCGTGCAGTATGTGTCATAGCGTATTACTCATATTATATGAGTCATATATAGTTGATCACATGCTGTATGTTTTTTTGTGCAGCAAGGTATTTTACAAGAAAAATAGCACTGCGCTATTATTTTTACACTTTTAGAAGCCTCGCTCACGTGGTAGGGGTTGGCTCACGCGGTAGCATCCCTGGTTCACCACCGGTAGCTCACTGCGACAGCTTGAGAAGTAAATATCTTTTAGATCGTAGCCACCGCGTGGTCAAAATTAAAGACTTTTTTACTATTTCTTTTTATTTTTAGACCACGTATGTAAAACTAAAAAAATGGTCGTCTTTTCTACCCACGGTCATCGAAGTAGCCGCTAATTATCACGGACTCAGGGAACAAAATGAACGTGACAGCAATACTTTTCCAATAAAACAGACAGTAGGCTTTTGTTGCCCTGGTGTAAAGACTTTTACCTAAAATTTTGCGACCAATAATTCGCTACAAAAGTTGTCAATCGACCACAAATTCTTAAAACTATTTAAGTAATGTCATCATATTAAAACTCGGAGCATTTATATTTTATATTATGTAGATTCTAATCCAGCCAGAATCTCGTAATCTCAGAATTTCATAATATATATCCGCGTGCGAAAATATCAGAAAAAAAAGTATTCGGACGCTTGTAAATTCCATCATAGGCCATTCTTGAGGACGTAAAGGAACAACAGTAATCTTAAAATGACAAAAAAAACGAAAATTAATTTTAATACAAAAATGCGCATTTTTATATTGCAATGTCATTCGCCAAAATCGCCTTATCACATTTTTCATGATTTTTAGTGGCAAGTTTAGAAAAAACGCGACAGGGTGGTTAATCAAAGCAAAGTGAGCGGTATAAAAATTGGATTTTCAAAGACCCAATAATTTGTTCTTGATAACTCCTAGCCGGAATTCGACAGAAATCATCAATATATTTCAATAACATTTACACTCCTCGAGGGTTTATCTGCCCATTTCACGACCTGCAAAGTGGGCAGATAAACCGAAATTGGACAGATAAACCCGCAGGCGAAGGTAGAAAACTTTGCTGGGACATTTTTGAGCAGATAAGGTAGGGTGTTTGATTTAGGGATTTACGTAAATTATACGAATGTCTTTAGTACTTAAATGTCTTATTTACTTAATTATATTAATATATATCGTGACTGTCTAATAGTATATAAATTATGTATCTCTTATACTTGGGGAGTTCTTTCCAGTGATATTAAATAAAGTATGACAATTGAGTAAGATATCTTTATCGTTAGTGGTGATAGAGGTGGGATTCGAACCCACGCCCCCGGAGAGCCCCCGGAGAGCTCTAGTGGTGAAAGTTATGAAAGTTTTGATACAAATTTTGAATTTACAAATGAAAAGTTTACACAAACTTCACTTATTTCTTACTTTGCTTTGATTTGTATTGTTTTTTTAGCAATGGGATGTTTTCTAAAATCTACCATTATTTTTTTCGCGCGAAAAACGAGCGCAAAAAAGATCAGAGCTTTCCTAACACAACTATAAGGGAGCGGTCTATCAGCTACTGATTCTTTGTGTGTTTTAGTATTTTATTTTTCTTTGTGATTTTGAAATTTCCAGTGATTGTACTTTATTTTACTTATTATCTTTGTTTGTCAGATTACTTATTGGCAAAATTTTTTGTCATGATTTTGAAAAAAAAAATGAAAAAAGAGGAGGAGAAGAGGCGGAACTTTTTTTGACAACATTTTTTTGTTGTGTTTTGAATGTTTGCAATTATTCATTCATTTTTTCTCTTATTTACTTTGCTTGTGTAAAATGTTTGACTTTACTTTTTAACGTTTTTTTTTCTTGGTATTAAATCAAATCGTTAAAATATTACGGTTTCCTAAGATATTTTGTTTGATTCAAANTCGCGAACATTCTGTAACCCCCCGGTGGCTCCGCTCCGGGCGTTAGATTTCCGCCCGCCTAAATTACCTCCCCTGCCGCGGTCACGAGCTCCTCTTCCTTTTTTGTTCATTAAATTATCATTAATTTACACGTGGTTCAGATTAACTGGACTAACGGTTTATGGACGAAAATCATTATGAATTTCTCATATTCTAGAAAAAAGTTTGTCCACAATAACAAAATCAATGAATATCAATAAATTTACAAGGGATACCTGATGAAATTTGGAATCAATATTCTTGACTAGAAAAATATTCTCATTTGCCCCCACCACATCTAGTCTGAGTGGACCAGCTCAATTTGAAGAGGCGGGCTCAATTTGAAAGGCGGGCCCTGATTGGCTCATTATAAGAATATCACAAAATGTGTCAAATTGTGAAATTATTTTGTTTATTGAGAATATCGAGTCCAAATTTTATCAGGTATCCCTTTTAAATGAAAATAAAGGGATTTATGATAAAATTTGTACGAGATTCTGAATATAGCTAGTCCGTGGAAGATTTATTACGCAACAGATATATGGTGTATTAATAGGTATGACGCCTGGGATTGTTAGCTGAATTTAGAAGTACCTCAAAATTGCTGATTTTTTGATATAAATGGGAACCGACCAGTATTAAGATGTATGATATAAACCTTTTAACCAAACAATGAAGATTCTCTCTAGTTTGAGAAAGTCGTCCAAATTTTATGAGGTATGCCGCATACCGTATAACGGCCGCTTTTTTCCTCCAAAAAGTGATTATCCCATAACGGCCGTTTTTAATTAACGTATTGAAAAATAACGCATTTCAATGCAAGTATCAGAAATTAACCATGTAATACAAGACTGGCACATTACGAAAAAGTCGTAAAATTAACATATGTTATATATATCCAAAAAGAAACTTCCCGGGGTGTTTTTGTTGGCAAGAAAAAAAAANTTTTTTTTTCTTGCCAACAAAAACACCCCGGGAAGTTTCTTTTTGGATATAGGCCATTTAAAATTAAATAGGCCATTTTATTTCAATTTTTCCCAAATTAACCCCATGAGGGGCCTAATTCCATAACGGCCGTTTACGGTAAACCCCGTTATGGGTAAACCCCGTTACGGTAAACCCCGTTATGGGGTAAACGGTTTACCCCATAACGGCCGCTTTTTTCGAGAACCGAAAACGGCTGTTATGGAATCAAGGACTGTATTTATAATTTATAATTAGTGCCGCATTTCAGAACAATTACCAAATTTTCAGCTGCTTGCAATTTCATTCCTTCTCGCCGTTCAATGTAAAAAGACGGGTTATGTAAAAATCGCTACCATTCTGATTTTATTTTATTTTTGCAAGTGAGATAATTTCAGAGAAAATAAAATGCGTATAATTAAAAAATTAGGGGACCATCCCCCGTATGCGAGAATGATTACCGCAGCATTGACGGCTATGAAAGATCGTACAGGTTCAACTGAAATGGCGATAACCAAATACATTTTGGCAAACTATCAGGTTGGAACCATTAACGAGTACCGATTAAAGCAAAGCATCAAAAAAGGCGTGGAAAAAGGAGAACTGGTTCGACTAAAAGGTTCGAGAAAGTTAAAGTTGGCCAAACCCGACAATTCGGATACGCCAAATTTAAAAACCCAAACCAAAAGCACGAAATTGCCAACTATAAACGAGGCACCGCCGAAATTGGAGAAAGCAAACACGAAAATTGTCACCGAGCCTTCACTGCCGGGAAAGTATTACTTACGTAATATTAAATAGTACATGTACAACGAAATGAAAAAACAAAGATGCAGTTAACGGCCCTTCTCAGGGCCAAAATTTTACACCAGAAGTCAAAGCTGTTTTTTGCTACTTTTACAATTTTAACGATAAAAAATTGATTTCGATTGTGAAAGCCTTTTACTGAAAGGAACTTTGAATGAAAGCGTATAAACGTATTGTCTCATATTTTTTAATTTACTTTGAAAATTTAAAATTAAGGCCATATAACTTGACCGGTCGGCCCATTTTTTGGCCTTTTTGGCAACATTTTTTTCTCGGAACGTAATTAAAAAAAATACGAAATAATAGTTTTGTGCGCTTGTTTTATTGGTAATCTTCGTTTCCAAGAAAGAAAACGATATCTCGAAAATTTCAAGACTAGTAGCATTCATAATTTTCCATTTCCAAGTTCAAGATTTTGTGAGTGGTTTTTGATACCAGTTATCGGTCAACAAACTAAAGCACCGTATTGACGGCAAATAGGGGGCATATGACCACTGTATATTAAAAATAGTTATAAAGAGTAAAAACAGTTTGACCTTGGGGGCCTTTACCTAGTTTTATTTCGCGTAACCATATTTGGCGTCCAGATTTATTTTTGAAATGAAACCTAGCCTTACTTCGCGTGCCCTTACTAGGCGCTCCTCCTGTATTTCTCATTAATTTATAAAAAAAAATAACTTGAATAATTTACGCCGAGCCCTGCTGAATACTGTAAAACAGTTTTAGACTGTTTATTTTATTCTAGTCAACGAAAAAAAATAACAATAAATTGCACGATTCAACATCCAATCACGGTCGAGCTTTAGAAAAATATTGATCGGTAATCAAATACAATGTTTTTTATTGAAATTAATTTTTTTTTCAAAATAAAATCGTAAAATCACATAAAGTTACTTGTGTCTTACTTTGGACTCTCAAAATGAGCGATTAAAAATGAGAAATAAAAAAAAATTAATTGAAGGTCTTATTTTTGTTGCATAACACAGTTATGTAAATGTTTTTTTATTCGAGATGGTTGTTTTTTTATTTATTCCAAGAAGCTGAATTCAATGTTATCATGTTGTGTTTTAAGAGAATATGACACTAGTATCCGCGAGAAATAAAATAGAGAAAATACTAGTATATCCTGTATATCCTGTATATCCTAGTATATCCTGTATGATCCGTCTTAACTCTCCTTAGCCGAACAGACTATAAATAGGCCGTTCGAGTTTAATCGTGAATAACAGCCGAACCGATCGAGTTTTTTTAATGGAAAAAAGTTTTAGATTTCTCAGCAAATCCACGTTAACTCAATAAATGTTCGAGTTTATTTCATATTTTAGTTTAGTCGAAATCTCGACATGAAAAGCACCAACTTCGACAAAAATTCTATATTTTTTGACTTTCGTCCGCTGTTACTGCTGAAAGGACAAATTTTTTTTTAATGAAAATTTGTTTTAAGAAATAAAAACAAAACTACATATTTTGCACGTATTTTCTACCACTTTTGCTTTTTATAACTCACCGTAGTCGAATACATTATAAATAGTCAGGTGCCTCTTTAGACGTAAATTGAATTTTTGACCCTTTAGCACATTAGTCGTTCTAGCGGTTAATAAAAAATATTTTTATGTTAATTTATTTTCAATAATATAGATAAGGAATGAGACGTCGCAACTAACAAATAAAATTTGTCAATCGTTAAATTAATTTTTTCGTGAGAATGATTTCCGTGAACGGCCTATTTATAGGCCGTTTGGGTAAGGGGGGTTATGTCGCAGCGTCGGCTAAGTAGAGTTAACTGGCCTGGGAAACCGAGGCGAGGCCAGCTAATTTTCATTTTTCAGCTGGGAAGGCAGGCGAAGCAAGCGTATTGTTTTTAACAAACAAGGTGAATTTCAATTTTGGAGTAAAACGACTATTTTTTAGAAAGTATCATGGGTAATACAATGGGCAAGTATGGCGGCGGTATTGGAAAAGAGGGGTTCCGTCGGCCGCTGCGACCCGATGCCCGAATAAAACCACCAGAATATCTCGGCCGTTTTATGCGTCANAGCATATATAAACCGGCTCTGGTTAATTTGATTGGGTAGAAAGTGTTTACTATTAGAATGGTTCATGTCTGAACTTTTTTGTGCATTCAAATTTTTAAAATGGTTATAAGGTCAAGTCAGTTGTTTAAAAGTGCATTAGGGTCAATTCAGTTTTTTGGCCTTGACCTTATAAACCCATCTACCTGTACTAACGGTTCAATTTGCAGTCATGGGTCCTAGATGTCAAAAAGCGTGCACATCTAGATAGACATGCGTTTCACATCTAGAGACCCCTGACTGTACCAACTTAACAAACAAGGTGAATTTCATTAAAACGACTATTTTTTAGAAAGTATCATGGGTAATACTATGGGCAAGTATGGCGGCGGTATTGGAAAAGAGGGGTTCCGTCGGCCGCTGCGACCCGATGCCCGAATAAAACCACCAGAATATCTCGGCCGTTTTATGCGTCACGATTGGTACTGGGGATTTTTCAAAACTCCAATCATATTCTTTGCCATATACGGCCTGGGGAACATGTACAATGAGCATTATTCGGATGCGGCTCTGGATTATACCGAAAATAAAGACTTTTATGATCGAAATCGTCGACTTTCCCAGATCCATGGCGACAATGCTGACAGCATCGCCGATAAAGCGTTTTTTCTAGAACGTGCACTTAAAAAAGCGCAAATCAGGGCATTTCTCGC
>SCLG01000057.1:0-14256 GCA_004367875.1 Oikopleura albicans
TTTGAAGGTTAACCTCCTAGCACGAAATGGGAAGTCAGTCCTAACTTTTTATTGCAGCTGCTCTTAGGGTGAAGGGTACTACACAAATGAGCGCGAAAAAAAACATTAATGAGTACTTTCGCGACCACACCATTTGGTCGCGAATTGTTGTTTAAAATATGGTTTCGCGACCACAAATGGTCGCGAAAGTGCCCCACTGCGTTCTTAGGGCTCTTATGAATCGTAAATTATAATTTATGCGTACCTGATTACGGAAAATTAAATGCATCATTTAGAATTATTAAATAAGATGTCTCCTAAAGTCAACATAGAATAACTTATTGTGAAATAATCAAGCAAAAAAGATGCCTTTTTTTCGCAATCACTGATTGTCCCTGACTGCAAAGACTGTCAATCAGAAATAATTCATGATTCATAAGGGTAAAACATTATACCTGTCGCAAAAATGAGTTTTTAGATTTAGTTTGGACAGAATCGTAAACTTAGTTTTTAGGGGTTAAATTTGAAACCGGGTACGTTTTTCGTAAAAAAGTATATTTTCGTACATGTTTGTTCGATGATTACTGAATGATGAAATTCATAATCATGCAGCAGTTAATGGGTGATTAGTAATAACTTTGATTTTATTTTCTGTATTTGAACTTTGCGCCGCACTTGGCACATTGCGCTATTTTTTATATAATATTGATACAATTTGATATAGACGAGAATTACATCAAGTTGAAGCAGATTACGTTCAAACGACGTTTGGGCCAAGGTTCGACAGACACACGAAATCAGAAATTTTGTCTATTAGCTTGATTTGTTTTAATTAAGCTGTAAGCCAGGGCTTGGTACGCGGATTATAGCGACATAGCTTACCTGGGCCTAGCTTACCTTGGGCGTAGCTTACCTTGGGTTATGTAAGCTTGAAGGCTAATGGCCAAGCTAATCCAATGCGACTTATGACTCACCAAAACTAAGCTAAGCCAAAACAAAGTTTAGGCTCAGCTTAGTTCTTCTAAGCCAAGCTAGGGTAAACCAATTGTGTTGTCCGGCTCATATGAATAAGCCAACACGCATTTATGGCTTACGTGAACAGTTCAGCTATTAAGCTATTAAGTTCAGCTATTAAGCAGATCACCGTGAACTAAGCTAATTCTTGAAGAAAATTTCGATGGAAAATTCAATGTCATTTAGCTAAGTCCGTGTTATTAATATTTGATCCAGATAATCTACGTAATTAAATGTTCTGTTTGTCGGTAAGATTTAATCTCGACCTTTGATTTTTTTCAATACGCCGATTTAGCTTTTTGGGTTGATTATTTTGTTCACTGTTGCATATCGTTCTTCTAATGCCTCGCATCGGAAAATAATGGTAACTAATATGACAGACAAATAGGCGCTAAAATAAAAGTAAATTTGTGCATTATACCAATGGGCAACCAAAAAAAAAACCAAAAAATGGTTACAAATATCAGTGAATCGGAAAATTACTATAAAATAAATTTTCGGAAATAACGAAAAAGATTTGCGCGTTGATTGATGGCTTTTAAAAATACGTTGAGTAAAATGACTACTTGATGCAAATTGCATTATACGGTATGTTCTACATTTATATTGCCTAAAATACAGGACTATAAAACGTCTTTCGGAGAAAGTACAAGAAAACGTTTTTAGAGAACTGAAAGAAAACATGGTTAGTAGAAAATGCAAGAATGAAAAAATAAAAGATTTTCGGTGAAAATTCAAGGAAAGGTTTTTTGGAGCCAGAGGTGGGCAGAAATTTATTTTTTTTTGTACGCTACCCTTCCATACCCGAGGGCCATTACCCACGGGTACACATGCTGTCGGGGTACTGAAAAGGTTGTACCCGAGTGGTACCCGAGCAAAAAAAAAGTTGTACTCTTCCATACTCTAACGGTACAACAGCGGGTTGCCGAGGTGAAAAACAGTGTACCCTTCCATACCTTACCATTGAAAGTTACCCGTGTTTACCCTTGTCCGCGTACAAAATCTGCTCACCTCTGAGCCTAGTTGTCTGATAGTAAGTTTTCTAGGAAAACGTTTATTATAAATGTTTTATTATAAATATTTTTTTTTGGAAATACTTTTTCTCCGAAAGACCGCGGCGCCTCAAAATTTCATCTTTATGGGCATGAATAATTCCACAACTTGAAAACCAATGTGCTTATTTCTACCAGTGGGTGTGTTTCATAGACATATTTATTCCTTATATTTATTGTATTTAAGTTGTCATCAATAACGCAGACGGAAGGTTGTTTTTAAAAATAGTTTTTGAGAAATAGTTCCAAAAATATTTGGCCAGAGGGCAGTTAGTCAAATATTTTTCATGATTGCATTTTTTCAGTCGACAATAGTAACCGCGTTCTTTAGTTAAACAAGGTATATATTTCAAAGGTCAAAGCGGGACATAGGCTAGTGTAGCATAGCGTAGCACAAACAGTTTTTAAGCCACTTTTTAGATAGTAAAAACCTACCATTCCTTAAACTATAAAACAGATTTCCGGACTGCGGAGTTCATTCAAATTACATTGAATGTGACTGCTACATAGTCATATACACCCGCTGCGCTGTTATGTTGTCACCCGGAATATTCCATTCGTTCATTGATGATTCCCAAAATGGTGATACCGGTTGGGCCGTGATTCGGAACAGCTTGCAAAATTTGGTTTCGCCATAGTTTATTGTGCCAATAAAAACCATTTTGTAGCAATCGAATTTTAGTTACTTTAACTGTTCTCACCTTTGAATTTTCAAAGATAGGTAGAAAATAGAGATGTTACTAAATATGTTAGTTAATAACCGAAAATACAACAAGTCGGGCCAAACATAACTTCGTTTGGACAAATAACCACATTCCCATCCCCGTAGTCGAAAGTTATAAAAGGGGAGGGCCCGTACATCATTTACTGTATTTGAGTTTCTGAAAAAACTCTTTTTCGTGTGGAAAAACGGAAATCTCACGGTTAGATTCTCACCATCTTCAGAATGTGAATTACTGTGAAACGCTGAGTAGCCGAATTGGGGGGGGGTTTCTAGTGAACAGAAAATGGCCTTGAACTCGTCAGTTCGGAAATGAAAGTACCATGTTTGATTTTGATCGATGAAATGCATTGATTTATTGATACAATTTATATTTGTATGTTGTCATTAATCACTGTACTACTTAGCGATATATACATTTTTTGTGTAAGCATTGATTTCTATTATGTTTACGTAAATTTTAACACGAATGTTTGGAAATAGCTTTGAACATTAGTCTTTAAAAATGCGGACTTGATTCAATAATCGTCAATAATATTTTAGAATGTCAATAAATTTAGTAATTAACTTTTCCTACTCATACTGCCCTATTCATACTAGTACAAGCACGGCTTTATTGGTAAGATAATAGGTCAAGGCGTTTGGTAAAACAAATCGTAACGTCTATAGGTCTATAGTCCATAGGTTTTTTTTTTCAAAAAGGATAAGAAAACCCGATCTTGGTAAGATAACCGCTGGTAAGATAACTCGTCAGTGTCTTCCAGGTAATATCCCATGCGCAGCTATTTGCATTTGTTTTCTTATAAAACTCAATGATCACTTATCTGTATGTTAAGAATCTTAACTTACGACAGCCCTAACGCAGTCTGCGCTGTTATCGGTTCGGTTTTTATGGAAAATTTGACCGATAACCACTCAGAGGGTGTATTCGGCATATCCAATTCTGTATTTTCGGACTTGACGTGTCTATTCCGGACATAAATCATGTTTTTATTTTTTTCCCAAAATAACGCAAAAAACACGCTTCTTTATTCCCAATTAACATAATGAAGTGCGTGAATAATTATTTGTGTTTCAATCAACCCAAAAAACTTTCGACAGAATCTTTTTGTGTTATTTTTGTTTTGTATTAATTGTATTTTAAGAAGGCCCATCAATTTTTATATAAAACAATTTAGACGATGTCAGGTACCGTTTGCGCCGAACGAAAAAAAAACTGTGTTTTTTAACGAAAAAAAAAAACGAAACCTAACAAAGTGTGATGAATGAAATGTCTACAAACTCCCCGAACTGTGAAATGTTCTACACACTTATCACGACTTTTTCAGAAATTGAAACTCACACACAAAAAAGTATGAAATCAATAATTTTTCGTTTATTATTTTCCAACAGGTATAAAAATAACTTTTTTTATCAGACTATATATTTTGTTTTATGTTATTTTTTTTCATTGAGATTAGGGTGTCCACAAGATTTTTAAACAAGAAAAAATAGAGGATTATTAATTTGTGAACTGTGTTCGACAACAAGTTATTACGGAATAAAAATTTATTTTGAGGAATCAAATTAGAAAATTAAAAAATAGTGTTTTTTCGCAAGTTAGCTACTCGGCGTTTCACATGAATTTCCGCCATCTTTTCTATCGCATTTTCGCAAAGGAGATATTCGAGTTTTTGACGTGTGGAAAAAACTCGAGTTTGGCTATCTAGAAAAAAAAACGAAAGAAAAAACGGCGGAAATTCATGTAAAACGCTGAGTTGTTATAATATTGGGTTTTTATCGGTGACTACCAAAATTTTAAAGTCCGGAAATCGAAATTTTTAAGATACGTACCGTGCCTGTGAAGATTAAATCAATTTTGATCTAATTTCTATCATTAAAACGGAGCCACACGGTAAAGTTTAGTTATTTTGAAAAATATCCAACTTTTTTTTCAAACGGGATTGGGTGAAAATTTTCGATAGCGTCAAAAAATCTTAGTGACACCCTTGTCAATACTCTAATGCTTTTTCCTGACTTTTTTCTTTCAAGTCTTGCGTTGACGACGGAGTGCGTTGACAACAGCCATTTTTGTACCGCCGAGGCTAAATGCATACAAAGTACGAAATACGACGGCTACTTGTGTCAATGTCCAAATGGACAAATTGGAAATGGATTTCTCAAAAGTCGAGGCGGCGACGAATGTGGCGAATCCTGCAAAATGTTTGATGTTCAGTGCGACAAAGATAATTTTATGGTTGAATTGGATAGAAATTGTATTAAGGTATTTTCATAATTATAACACTCGATGTGAAAATTTACCAAAAAAGACTGCTTGATCTTTTTTTTAATTTTCTAAAATCGCTAATACAGTTAATATCGCTAATACATCACCTGGCGGGTTATCTTTATAAACGCTAAAAAAATGCCAACTTTGATAATTGGCCAAAGCGTTTGGTGAAGTAGTTTAAAAAATCGATACGTTTTGCCCCAAAAAGCGATAAGATAAGCCCATCTTTGTAAGCTAACTAGTGGTATTACCTTAAAGATAACCGGCCAGACGGTGTACTTCGTTAAATTATATATTTTTGCTTTAGACAACTTTTGCTCTGGCAGTTTTGACCCATTGAATACGCATAATGGATAATAATTTATGCCAACATAGCTCTCAGGGCGCGACTATTGTAGTTTGTACTTTTACAGTATGGTATGACAAAACAAATCAACATAGATTTTTCAAAATCCAAGAAAAACATATAATACATATTGTTTGCTTTGGTACTAGAAAGTAATTAAGACCGTTGATTGGAGGCATACAAACCGAAAGTTAATATTTTTTATTAACTTTTAATCTTTCATAGTCGAATTATGCATTCCTGACGCCCGATCGATTTCATGTTGGCCAAGCGGTTAATAACACGATTCCCAGCCAGTGCACATTTGAAAAAAATGGCTCAACTTACGTATCGCGATTTTCTTACGATCAATGTTCCACTGCAATATCGCTGTCGGACGAATATATAATTTACTCAAATTTTGTTTCCTACCAGGATGGTTTTGACGCCATAAGCTTCTTTCGTGGATTTAAGGTCTCATGCAAAGTCAAAAAACTTGGGTCAACATCCTTATTAACGCTGGATACGTTGGAAGATCGGGGTCTTGTCGATGAAATGGAAGATGAATTTGAGTTTCATGAATATGTCGATTTGATCGTCATGGATCGACCAGAGGGCGCCTCGAAGGATTTCCGCCTCGGAGAAAAAGTGACGATTGGCCTCGATTTTGAACGACTAGACAACAAATTTGATTATCGACTCAATCGCTGCTGGGCACTGAGTCCCACCCAACAAGGTAAACACACGATAACACCGATATCTCATACGACCCGGTCCCGTACAATTAAGATTTTTTTCTTCGCTCAGCTTACTGTATTTAATTATTTTGGGCCTATAGGACCTATTTATTGAATAATTGTTTTGACCATATTGTACTGGTTTAGTCTCATAAAAATCGGCTGCGCGTTTCTAGTATACCGTGTCGGCATATTTTAAAATGATATTGGCCAATAGGAGCACCCCATTACAAGAAAAAAGAAGAAAATTGCTCTATTCTAGAAACGTTCAGCCGATTTTCATGAGGCTAAACCTGTAGAGCTCAAAAAGTTAGTAAGAAAGAGTGCAATAATAAAAATCATAAAAAGTCTGAGGCGAACTCTAGAATTTTTCGAAGGTCAATTTTATTTTGACCTTCGATAAATTTTTAAGCCCTCTACAGACATTTTATGAATTTCATTTTACGCTTTTTTTACTAACTTTTTGAGCTCTACAATACGGGACCGGGTCGTATGAGATATGAGATGAGCCAAATTGGGCGGATTTGAGTTTTACTAATACAGTCAGGCTAATTTTATGTTCATTTCACCAGCCCAGTGGTTTTAACCCCTAAAAGTTGTTCATCAAAAGTAAAATTTCGAAGAATTACGGACTTAAAAGGAATTCATATTTTGCCACATTCGGGAAATAGAGATCAAACATTAACTTAGCGCCGGAGAAAAAGTTTTTTCCACAAATCGTTTTTTCAGTAAAACGGTTTTCGGAAAATGTTTCCTAAAAACTAATATTAGACAGCCATACCCAGCTCGGTATGAAATTTGAGACATTTTTCCTGAAAAACATATTCTCCAAAAAACGTTTTATCCGAAAGCCCGCGTCATTTGGCGTCCCTGTACTATTATTTAATGAATAATTTTAGATTTTTTCTTTGTCGGCTCGACGGAAGACAGGGTAAACGGGTGCCCGCGGTACGAGTGGGTATATTTAACGGATCAGGACACAGCGAACGCCTCATTTTCGATCCCATCTGGCTTCACGCGGCCCAATAAAGTGTCGTTTCCCGTTTTCACCTTTGAGAATGAACTTGAACTCACGATCAATTGTCAGATTCTAATTTGTATGAATGGCTCACCAGAATGCAATATTGATTTTGCCAACTGTTTACGCTTAAGTGACAATGATCCGCTCGAGAGGAAAAGAAGATCTTTACAATCGGCCGGCGGACAAACGGTAAATAAGTAGATTATCAGCCACCGAATGAGCTCCAGCCGTGGACAATAATGTCCACGCAATACAAAATCACTTATCCCAACCTTGCTCTTAACCGGTTCGCAGTCAAGCTTATCACATGATAACTTTCATTTTCAAATACATTTTTTTATCGCGGTGGCAATCAATATGGAGCCCAATAATCCAGACCGTCTATTGGGAATATGTCGTCTCAGGGAATAATTTCCAATCTAAGAGTAACTACAGTCTTTATCCCCTTTAGAGGAGTATCATAAATGTTACCCTTAATGAGTTGAAATGCGTCATTTTGAAAATCTTTCACTCTTAATGGGAGTGAGGACTGTAATATGTCGCGAAAAACCCCTTTATGAGTACTTTCGCGACAACACCATTTGGTCGCGAATTGTTGTTCAAAATTTGGTTTCGGACCACATGGTCGCGAAATGGTGTTTTGCGACCACTGATTTTAAGTAGAAAAAAATGGTCGCGAAACCGTTTTTAAAACACCAGTTCTCGACCATGTGGCCGCGAAACCATATTTTGAACAACAATTTGCGTCCAAATGGTGTGGTCGCGAAGTTACTCAGAAACGGGTTTTTTCGCCCTCAAAACTTGTATCCCTTTGGAGCACACCGGTTAAATAATTATTTTCGGACACGATTTATGCGGATTATCACATTTTCCGATCGGTCCTTGTGAAAATTGACGTAACTGTCTTTAGATCGTATCGACAACAATAAAAATAAGTGACGTCGAATCGGATGGCAATGAAAGCGACGTTCAATTGAAAAAGTTACCAGCGGCATTCAAATGGGAAGAAAACGATGCGCTTGGGAATTACTTTAATTTTGTACTCCTTATTTTCAATATTTACGCTATTTTATAAGCGCTTTATGATGAATGAAATAAAGCCGTATACACAAGAGACACACGCACTGTGCAATGTCTGACTTAACTTTACCTCTATAAAATCAAGATATATTATAAATTATAATTATATAAATTTATGATCACGATCTTATAAGTTTCTGATTTGCTCGCTGGTAATTTTCTGGTGTAACAATTAATCCTATATGAATAAGAAAAGTGCATATTTGGACCAGCTAGGTGGCAATTTTATTGAATAAAGGTTCAAAAAGGTTGATGGCTACCATTTTTGGTCGCGAAAGATGCCCGTTTATACTTTCGCGACCAGACATTTGATCGGGAATCGTTGTTCAAAATTTGGTTTCGCGACCAAATGATCTTTTAGACAAGGTTTGGCGACCATTTTTTTCGACCTAAAAATTTTGACCGCGAAACCTCACCCAAAACGTCATTGCGCGACCGTTTTGTCGCGAAACCAAATTTTGAACAACAACTCGCGACCAAACCATGTGGTCGCGAAACTACCCAACATACAACTTCTTTCGCGACCACTAATGGTCGCGAAAATACCCCACTCCTCAAAAAGGCACCTACCGGATCCAAATATTGACTTGGTTAGGATATTTTCCCATACTAGTATGGTTGTTAGGTACCTTTGGTATAAATATATTTCAATTTTCGTGAATTATTTTACTTCTTGAAAATGTATATTTATGTAAATGTACTCATTTGTAACGTTTAACTAACATCCCTACGTTCGGTTTTTTCGGGACAAATCAATAATAATCTTTAACTTTCTGGTACGCTTAAGAAGACACGTTTTTGTTTTTGGTTTGAACGCCCAAATTGGGTGAGCCAATACAGTAATCGATAGAATCAATCATCAATCGAAGATATATTTTTTCAGATTTATATCCGTCAATATATTTGCATTTTTGTTGATTAAATTGGAATAGCATGAAATTTATTCATTTGCGCCAACTACAGTACATCCCACAATGAGCTTCTAGGTGCATATTTATAGAAAAGTCCATTCGGAAAAGTTCACATTTTAAATTTTTTGAAATAATTAACATTACGAAAGAGTTTTTCAAACCTACATTTCATGAGAGCATGTTAAATCAAAGATGGTAACTATTACATATAATCGAATATTTATATACTGGGGGTGGCAACCAGTTTGTCGAGTCAAAAAATAACGCGACTCAGTCCATTGGAGGGAGCTAAGTGAATAGAACTGGCTAAAATATTTTGCGCCCTCTAATGGACTGAGTCGCGTTATTTTTTTTTTTTGACTTAACAAACTAACTACTACACACAGTATATTCATTTTTTGAAAAATTCTTAGATTTTAAAGCTCAAAGTAGGATGGACCGTAATATAATTTGGCTATTGCACAGTAATGTTATACATGAAGAAAGGTCTGCAATGGAAAGTAAAGGATTAAAAAGCAAAAAAAAGAAGTATAATTAATTAATATATTAAGGATTAATGTAAAGTACAAATAAGAGAGATTATATTGTAAATGAGTAAATTTTTTGTGTGTGTATGTATGTGTATGTGTTTTTTATTATTTTTTTAATATTTTTCCTCATAAGAGTGGCCGATTGCCCGTGTCTTGGATTCGGATGGCGACGATCCCACTCGCCAGAAGTGCAGCTGCCGCCAAGAGGGACGCCGCCCATAAAGGCATTACCACCAAATATAACGAACCTAACCATACGTTTATCGTCCAATTTAAATTTGATCTCAGTTTTTTTCTGTAACGGTCAAAATAATGTAGACTAGGAATTATCTAGTCCAACATATGTTTTGTATATAACGATACACGTCGCGACGCGTGATTAATAAATTTGTGAAAAATGCAGCATACGGCGTTTTTCAGTTTTAAGCCTTTTAGAATACAAAATTTGAGAAAGCGAGAAGTACCTTATTTTACCACATACGGCAGTTAATTCCAAATATTTAATCAACTGACTCTTTTGATGAAAACGTCTGACAAAAATGACCGTAAAAAATGGGCACCAAACGTTTGTTAAAAACTTTTGTTTAAAAATTTTGTTAAAAGATTTCATTAAAAACTAGCGTCCCATTAAATTATTTTAATTTACTACAATTCGTGCCAAATTATCAAAAAAATCGCTAAAAAATGAAACATTATGAGTCATAATTTATGACATATAAAAAATGAATTTGAAAGTTGAAAAAACTAGCATATACTGAGGGTGCAAAAATATAAAACTGAGCGCACAAATCTGCCTTGGCTGGTTGGAGCACACAGTATATTGTGAATGCTCAACTTTTACATATGTTTCTGAATAAAAGTTTTTGGTTTGAGAGCGTCTTCCTTTTTCGTATTCAAGCAATCACCCCTTTTAATTTATTTATGATACGTGATTGTTCTGTCCTTGACAACATACGATTTTCAAGAGTTGGTTTTTCATTTTTTTAAGATTGAAATGTTAGGGCACGTACCTAATAAAGCGCCCGCTCTACTTATTGCGATGAAAATTCCGATTGCGGTAGAGCGGCGGTCTGTAGGGAAACTTTCCACCGTCAGCACATGAGCAGCAGACCAAGAAGGAACCAACAATCCTTAAAAAATATCAATATATAATATAAAAAGTTAAGCTATCAGACTCCCAAAAAAATAGTCAATTTCTCAAAGTTAGGGTCAGTGTTGCAAAAGTGCTACAATTTCGCGTTAGCGTTAGGCACGCGAACGTCGGTAGCCGAAATTAGCGGAAACGTTAAGCACGTCGGACGTCGACGGCCACGGACGGCCGTTAGCGTTAGGCACGTTTTCGCGACACTGGTTAGGGTCACCCCAAAGTAACGGCCACATTTTGGGTCTTTAAAAAATTAGAAAAGTGGCCCTTACTTTGGGCTCCCTATAGTTTATTTGTCAAACTGCGTGCTTAAAACACTTTGCTGGAAAATGTACAAAAAAATTTAAATATTCTCGGGGAACATCGAGTTACCTGAGAAAAGACATAGGATGGCCAAAAGTGCTGCTTCGGCGGTAAGTGTTAGCGGAAGAAACAGTGCAAATATCATGGCAGTGAATAATCCACCACAGAGCATGTTTATGCGACCAATCCGGCCCATGAGGAAACCACACGCGACTAGACCGGGCAGGGCCGCCATTGAGCCCAACAGCGCCACCAAATACTCCCAGAATGCCGCATCACCACCCACGTCATCGTCTTGCGGTGTGCACTAAAGCAATCGTAATTTCAGCTTTTAAATTTGCTCAGCTCTGCTGCGCCATTGTGTGACGTAACTGGCAGTCATATTTTTTTGAGAAAATGATTCAGCCTTTCGAGTCCGAAAAATATTTTTTGTCAATAATATCCCTAATAGCTGAATTCAATGATCAATTGAAAGGTGTTTGAATTCAGTTATTACGAACTTTATCAACATATGTGTTAACATGTGAACAAAAAAGAGCTCAAAATTAAATCACGCTGCACCTCTGGCGCAATAGAGCAATGTACATATCGTTAGAATAAGTTTCCTCTTACCCCTTGGGATTCACCAAATGTCGTATATGTGTCAAATTCACAATTTAAAAATTTTACATCTTGTTTGTCTTTTAAGTCGGTCCTCCAAAACAAGGACTTTTTGAACTTGCAGTTGATGAATTTCGTATTTGGCGTCTATGTTCAGGGTTTAAGTCACGTCGATCAGTTATTTAAGCAACATTAATAATCGAGTAATACCGGCCGATTTCATCCCGGGCACCTCATAGATTATGCGCGAGCTTTTGAATTAATTAAGCCAAATACACTTTACACATGTTACCAGCCATTGACATGGAACAAATATATGTGCCAGAATTTTAATGTCACATGAGTAGAGTGAGTCAGGTCAATAGTAAAACAGGGATTCCATATGGGTATCACTCGACTGGTGTGCGGTCTCAGGTGGAACTTTTTATCGACTGGTACGAACTGTGAGCTGGTACCATTTTCCAGTCGTTAAAAAGTTCCACCGAGACCGCACACCAGTCGAGTGATACCCTCTCATATGATAGGGAACAAAATAAGTCATTTTTTGTCAAGTTTTCAAGAAAAAAAATTTTCGTACCAAGGTGTTTTAGGAAATATTATTTTGGACAACAATTTTTCTCAGGTGAACACCCACCGAAGGTACACTTCATTCCTAATGAGTACAACGGCCCGCTTGTTATTTATATTCTATAATAATTTTTCGTAAAAAATTTGAATTTTTGCGTTGGTTTCGTTTTAAAAACTATAAACGCGTTTTTAAAATTCTAGTGTGGACAAACTTACACAATATGTATTTAGGGGATAAGATAAAATTTCCAAATATGAGAAAAAAAAATTCAAATATGAGATTCAGGCATAATTTTCACGAACCCGAAGTGCTTTTTAGGAGAGCGTGGACACTCAAAGGACATTATGGAACAAAAAAAAGTTCTCGTCAGTTAGTGTTTTTGGCGTGACTGTTGTGTAGGGTGTTCAAATGACCTAATAGACTCCCGGGAATAATAGGTATCGTTTGCATTAATCGATTTTTAACAGTAAAATAGTGATAATAAACCGTTTGCCTGAACGTTTAGAAATCTGACTGTGTTGAAGGTACAGCCATCAAAATTTACATGTCGTATTCTTAACGAATTGAGGTTTTTCATTTCGTGTTGGGACATTTTGTCACTCCCCGACGGTTGAAAATTTACATTCACAAATGTCATATTCAGAAAATCCTAAATAGATAAATTATTCATTTTGGTTACAAGTAACTAAAGGCAAATTAAAATACCACCTGCGCAGTTATCCGGCGTCCGGTTATCGGGCAATTTTTTTTTGTCGCGAAACCCGCCCGATAACTGCGCAAGAGGTGTATATTTGAGTGTTACTGGAAGCAAAATCTGTTTCGTAAATTTATTTTAAAAAGTTTACTTATTAAGTAAAAAGTTAGATTAAAAATCATTTGAAAAAATTACGATACAATTTGTGAACAATTCGTAAAATTTTTAATATGATTAAAAACACTTTTATCGTGCGGATCGACCTTGTATTATTATTTATGCATACAAATCACATACAGTATGTGACATACTACAACATTATTTTAATTATCCGAAAATAACTGTCTGGCGTCCACCACTTGGTGGCCGCGCGATAAACGAGATGTGCTTTCCAATTCATTATGTAATTATTGTCTGGGTGAACAATAATTTAGCATTTTATCACATTTGTTTAATTTTCTGAATTTCAAATTTAGGGTACCTGATTTTCCACCGTATAATTTATTTTTGCATTGTTGACGATTCCATCGCTATTCGTTCGATGATGTTGCTGTTTATCGCCGTTAAAACAAAAAAGCAAAAAAAAAATAAATCAATTTACGTCAAGAATCGAATTTAAACTTGAAACAAATCCTGACAACTTTAGAATTATAAACCGAATTAGCTATAAACCAGATATGGAAAAGTATAGATTTTTTCGGTTTTTTTTTTGACGACGGACCTGATAACTTTTATACCTCAGATTGCGAATCTGATTTGGAACCGACGTTTGGATGCCAAAACCAGCAAATGAAAGTCCAATCCACACAATGCCGAGGTAAATCGTTTCTTGGCGGTATTTCTGAAAAAAAATGTTTGATTTTTAAGTTTAAAACCCATGCAAAAACATATTTAAATGGTTTGTTTATACTCTACCTGGCCAAACCTTATTTAAAACGATATTTTAAAGCTTGTTTAACACACGTGTGGCACCCAAAAAGCGGTCACAAATTTTGAAAACACAGTTGCTCCGTAACCGTAGAGGACGAAGGCAAAACTTTAGTAGGAAAATTGTCACTATTAATAATTTATTAAAAAATAAGGATATAGTAAATAACTTGATTGCCTTCTTTGCCCGAACTGTTTGGAAAAGGTTAAGTTCATTGAATTGTAGATCTGTAATGTGTCGAAAACCCAAGATGTTGGGCACCGAGTGCTTATATTTTCATAGTTAACCCTATACGGCTCCTAAAACTCTTGAGACTATTTTCCCATGGGGCCAGAGTTATTGGATAAGCGTCCTAGATCGCATTGAATTTGTCACAATAG
>SCLG01000057.1:16533-66879 GCA_004367875.1 Oikopleura albicans
AGGAATGTGAGCGCAGTTGCCGCCAACACCGAGGGCAACGCGCATAAAACCACAAACACGCGCCAGGCATGGAACTACAAAGTAATAAGTCATATTATGATTCATACATACATATGTATCCTTCATCCTACATATATCCTACATATATCCTACATATATCCTACATATATCCTACATATATCCTACATATATCCTACACATATCCTACATATATCCTACATATATCCTACATATATCCTACATATATCCTACATATATCCTACATATATCCTACATATATCATTCATACGGAGGGCTACAAACTGGCGGGCAAAAAAAAACACAACAAAAAACTTTATAAGTTATTTTTACAACTTTCTAGTGGTCCAAAAAAAATTTAACCACACGGTCGGAACCACCGGGTCGATTTCCCCAGGACTTTTTTTTATTTTTGGCAAAAAATTTGTCCGCCACTCCGATGCCTCCCATCGATAGACGTTAGGCACAAACTTATGGGCAGCGTCATCATCATATTAACGGGAAAATTACTTTGGGATCGGAAAGATTCAATTAAATCGAAAATAGTTATGGGCTGGTACTATATGCATATCTACTGTTCATCCATTGTTAATGAATGATATCATGTAAAGATTGCATTGAATTCCCGCGGGCCTTGTCAAGTCATCCGGCATTGTAAATTAGAAAGAATTCGTTGGCTTCAGTGACNCAAAAACGTGATAAATTGTTTTGTTTTTGGATGAGCCAAC
Source organism: Oikopleura albicans (assembly GCA_004367875.1). Lineage (NCBI taxonomy): Eukaryota > Metazoa > Chordata > Appendicularia > Copelata > Oikopleuridae > Oikopleura > Oikopleura albicans. The sequence continues at coordinate 17,280 of SCLG01000057.1, forward strand.
TTTTTCGATTCTTTTTCATTTAGACTTTAATAGACTTTTTCATTTCCCATAGATTATGAGTCCTTTATATTTCGAAATACACACGATGCGCAGTTAACCGCCATCGAAAAGAAAGCTGATATAAAAAAATTTCAGTCTCAAAAATGTCTAATATTCCAAATTTCGATTATTACAAATGTCGAAAAAATTTACATATCATAGTTCGATTTTTTTTTATATTTTTTTTACCTGATATTCACTACCATAGGCAAAACCCCAACCACTATTAGGTATAATTGCCCAAGCCATTGCGGCCGCATATACGCCGCCTACAACCCAAGACAGACACAGCCATGATAAATGTTCGGCCCGTTTTTCACGCGGCAGGAATTCGGCATAAAGCGCGTACGATGCTGGCACTGCCCCACCAATTCTAGAAATAATTTAGTTGAAATATTTAGTTGAATACACCACCTACCTACGTAACTTAACAAAATTATTGGAAACAAATGTGTTACCTACATTTTGTTAAGTTAGATGGGTAGTGTGTATTGTTATTTACAAGGCGTTCTAGAAAAATGCAATAACATTATTGGCGCGTACTTATCTAGGACGCTCGATGTTGTATGCTGCATACAGTATGCAGAAACAAATTACCTTACTTACCCAAAACTGGAGCCCAAACGACAAAATAGAAATGCACCAAATCCCTGTACAAATGCTGATAGGATTGAAAAGAAAGCCGAAATCGACAGACAAATTAATAAACAGTGGCGACGACCAATTTTGTCTGAAACGCCACCCCAAATAAGCGCGCCCACACATAACCCAAGATATGCAATCGAACCTGAAATAAGTTTTCAATTTTTTGGAAATTATTATTGTGTTAATATTTTGGTACTATTTTTGCGGTATAATCAAGATGTGAGAAAAAAAAATTATAAAAAAAATAAAATTGACAAAAGAATGAACTGAGGAAAACTCCCATATTTTTAGGGTGCCCAATGAGGCAGAATTTGTCTCGAAATTTTTCCAGCGATAATGCAGTATCGGCGATACTGTATCGCTTATGTAAGTTTACGAGCTTATTTGTAGTTAACTCCCAAGGGGAAGTGCGTGTAAATAGACACACAAGGTGTATTTTTCGTCGATTTAAGGCATATGGAGGCCCCGTAGAGCAAAATGGGTATTGGTGACCCGCCNGAAATATTAAGATGGATTAACCCCAAGCCGACATAAGGTTGTGGCAATTTAACTGCTGACAAGGTCAATGTTTCTTGCGTTTAGCAGACAAAAATCTATAATATTCTATGGGTATTAATAATTCCTACGTAAATTTGCCAGGTTTTCTGTTAAAACTGGTGTCTAAAACAGAGTTCAGTCTGGAGGGGTCCGTCCCTGTCAAATTTGGATAATGTCAACAAGTTGGTATGAATCTTAAATGCCTCCAATAGTGACCCAAGTTTGATAATTTTTGCACGTGGAAGATACTATAGATCCTTGAGCTCTTAATCACGGACTTAACTCCCAGGGGAAGTGCGTGTATATAGACACACAACTTGTTTTTTTCGTCGATTTAAGTCATATGGAGGCCCCGTAGGGTAAAACTGGTATTGCTGACCCCCCCTCAACTTTTCGAAAAAAATTACATTAACGGTATTTTTTGCGTAGGTTGGAGATTTCAAACAGCTCTCTAGGAGGCCTTGGTGGCCCAAATCAATTTCTGAATAGTCAGATCGACGTAGTTTGAAGAGCTCTACAACTTGGATTTACCAGTTTTTTTTTGAATTAGTGTGAATTATTGTTGTTTTTAAGTGCGTGTTTATATACACACACTCTCCCCCTACGGGTTCCCAAAAACTCCTTCCCCTGAGAGTTAAGTAGATAAATGACTGTCTAATGTGTTTTTTGTGTCAATAATGGATTTTATTTCTTACTCCCATTTGGGACGCTAACTTACTCGCCGGTTTTTTTCCCCTCAAAAGGTCTAAAACTGGCTTTTTAAGGCTATTTGCGATTTCTAGTCATCATAAAATTGCAAATAAGCTTCCCAAAAATATTAATTTCGGCGAGAACAAAATCTGAAAACAAAAAAGTTAAGTAAAAAAGTTTGAAAATATACCTAACCATGCCGATCTTTCCTCGTTTAGGCAAAGTTCTTGCTGTGTCGAAGGTAGAATAAAACCGATTACAAATTGCTCAATTGAATCTGCTGCTAAGCCAATCGCAAGAGCCGCAAAAAGCTAAAAAATATATTAAGTAAGATTTCTTTGAATACTTAAAATTTGTCTTTTTTTGCTTCAATTAAAATCTATGCGAACTGAAAAATTACAAAGAAAAGTCTATAAATTACGCATATCCATAACAATGTGGAAACCCAAACTGCTACAAGTTTTGTGGAAAGTATACGTTAAATAAATCATCTAACTAGTTATGTTACCAAAATTACGTTATGTTACCACTTTTTGGGGATATAATGAACTTCGGTTTCCGCCTCGCATTACCCAGTTTGTTTTCCAATCGCTTACGCCCTACCTAGTTATGTTAACAAAATTCAATTATCATTTTTCCGATTTGATGGTGGTAATATAACTGATTAGATGGTGTTTACTTTATCTTTTCTGTGGATTGGGACACCGGCGCTGGTGTTACACCGCGTGAATTTTGCTACAAAATAGACTAAACTAACAATTTAGTTTGTTCAATAATATCGCAGTGATTTTCAAACGCGAAAAAAAATAATGTTACCACTTTTTGGTAACGTTGCTTGGCGGCGCGTCTGAGGCCGATGTGGCCTGTCATTGGTCTTTTTTAGCGCGCTCGGCCAATCACCGAACGGCAAATCACCAAAAGGCAATTTCCTTATTTTAAAATATGTTTGTATTACTGCCGCACTTAAGGAGAAATATGCATTTCCGCTAATACATTTTGTTTTCGCGTTTTAAAATCAGGACGATAAAAATTTCAACATGTATAAATAAAAAAAACGTCGCTGCTCAACCTGCCACTGCGCGCTTCCGTGGCCACAACTCCTTAGTGCGGATTCGTATCTGTATCCGGCTTCTTCAAGTTGCGCTTTTTCGGGGTATCTGCCGTCGTCGTCGCCCTTGGCCGTGTAGTCCACGTCGCCATCCCCGTCTTCCGTCGCACCTCAACCTAGGCTGTTAAAACTGATTTTCAACGATCACCGTGAGAAAAAGCAAATATAGTAGTATCGCCAAAATCTTGACAAAATCCCATATCTTGACAAGTTTAAGCCCTTTTAGTCATAGGCTATGACCACATATCTTGACAATTTTCTCAACATACACTTAGAACATAAAAAAATCAACATTTTCAAATCCTGTCCAGTAGAGTCGTAGCCCAATCAAGATATGGGATTTTTTGTCAATATACTGACGATCTGTCCAGATATGGGCGCAACGACTGTTCGGCGCCCACTGTGAAGAGTCAAAATACACTTTTATAAAATAGGACTCCTTGACTCAATTAATTTAGTACAGTCATTGCGCCCATATGTGGACAGATCTCGCCAGTATCTCGACAAACATCCCATATCTTGANNNGGCTTCGTTAGAAAAGTGACCCGCTAACTGTACAGCAAGTGTTAAGAATGTTTGACGTTAGTGGTCATGTGATTAGCCACCGGATTTTTTTTCGTCAAACTCTTGCAATCAAATTAGACGTACATACAAAATGAGATGCACTCTTATGAACTGGCAATCATAAAAAGCATGCTATTCTTGATGATCACTTGAAATTCAGTGTGGACAGCCTGCCTGACCCCTCGGACAGTCGATCGAATTGCGTATTATTTCGATATTTTTGATTTTCGGCATGTGTTATTCCGCCGCCAAAATCGGCGCTGGACTCGGCCATTTGCGACCCATGATATTCCCCATCTGTATAGCCGCCTCCAGCCGTCTGAAAAAAAACAAAAAAATAAAATGGATTAAGGAGAAGGGGGTGTCAATCTTATATAGAATATTGATTTTTCATTCAAGGAAACCAAAAAAAATCGTTTTCGGCATCTCTCTTGAGAATTATTGGATTTATCTTTAAACCACCCCTTAATACGGAAACATACCCACCCAAATTCAAAACAAACAAACAAACAAGAACGAAAAAAAACGATTATCGGCAATAAATCAGACTAGGAGACGTTTTATTTTTTTTTCATGCAAATTTTGTAATCGTTTCCGAAATCGATTAACGATTATTTTTCCATGAGTGAAATTAAAAAGCCGAAACAATTTAGATCACGTAACCATCGGCCAAATAAGATGCCCTTAAAGCCACGTGCAAACTCTCCAGTTTAATCAAGTGTTTCTTGGGTTCATCAAACATATTTTTTATCAAAAACGATTTTTGATATTGAACTTGAGGGCAAGAAATGGACACACCGCAAACTTCGTGCATGGATAAAGTGTTTAACCAACTTAATAACTATACGGTACAGTCTATACCCCTACAGAGCTTGATACCCTTTTTGAGTTTCCCTTTTTGACTTTCAACCTTCCTTAAATTTGTCATTTTGCTTTACAATTGCTAAAAAGTTAAAGAAATCCGATTTTTTTTTTAATTCGTCTTTTAGACTACCGTCAGACCCGAAAAAAGGATAAAACCGTGTTCAAAAAAGTTTTTCACCAAAAAAACCTAATCTACGCCCTCGAATTAACCGGGGCATGAAGTTTCAGTGGAACAAATTTCGAATTTTTTTAATTTTCTTACGCGCCAGTGAAAAACAAACTACATTTAAGTGGGAAATGTTTCTGAGAAATGCTTTTTGCGGCAAAACCAAAATGAACAGGTACCTTCATGCGCATTCCGTAGAAAATGTGATGCTCAACATCACATTTTTTTTTTTTTTGAAACTTCACATTTCCTACAAAATGCAAGCAGCAATACCAACCTTCACCAAGACCTGAATTGATTTTCATTTGTTTTCTTGAGGATCCTGCGAATATACGTCACCGAAAAACAAACTATTTTTTCATAGAATGAAATGTATGGGTGGAAACTTTGGAAATAATCCGAATGAATTCGACATATAAAAGACACTGCACCGCATTTTTACCGAAAAATTTGCGAGTGCCAAAAAACGGCACAAAAGACGTGACCGAGTTAACCGGACCGTATTTGGCACATTTGCCTATTTTGTTTAAATCAGAGGTTAAATTTGCGATATCCATTTTTATATTTACAGAGTTCTAAAGTTGAATAGGTTAGCTACAAGAAAAATCAAAAAAAAAAATAACGACATTTTTGTCGAAAAATTAATTTTTCCGATGTATCACTCGAAAAAGAATTAAAAGTCTTTCTGTTTTTTTTTGTTTTTGCTGTCTACGTGAAATCGAAAGCATAAAATTGACCTGGGGGAATTGCGGGTATTTTTTTTTATTATTTTCATGCTTAAAATTGACTTTTTCACAAAACAGACACATTTAGTTGAGAAGCCCGAGGGCTTTATTTTTAATAGTGGGCGATTTCTACAAATCGATTTTGCTCATTTAACTCATTCTTCTGGTATTTGTACCCTTTCAATAACAAAACGAAAATATTCATTGGTGTCAGAAATAATAAGTTCGTGGTCGATAACTTTATTATCGTCAATAAAATTGAATATAAACCTTCTTAATACTAGAATATATTGTCCGTGTTCCTAACGTCTCTCAGAATGCATCACTTTAGTTGGATAGTTACATTTAGGTCCTCCAACTAAAAAATATTTTTCGAAAATTTCGAAAATAGCTTAGATCTTATTTTAAAGATATAAAATATAAATACTATCAGGGTGTTACCGAATAAGTGTCCGACAAAATCTAACCATACTAGCAAAAAGGCAAAAGCCGAACAAATAAAAAATTTTAAATTCGGGAGAAATTTCTATGAATGTTATAAAAAAAAACAGAAAAAACTACACCCCTTCCGAAATTTACCCATTTTTTCAAGATTTGTTTTTCGTCAAAACCCGGCTAATTGTATACACCACCTAACCATTTGAGTTAACACCATTTGGCTTAACAGTTTGCATTTGACTTAACAGTTTGCAGTTGAATTAACACTTTTTTTTGTCCGTTTTTTCTCTTTTTTTTCAACATTTACGCCTACGCCCTTGGGGTTTATTACGCCGCCTGAGTGTTTATCAGGCTGGTTTTGGAAGGAGAAAGTGGCCTGACAAACCCTCAGGCGGTGTATAACAATTTTTGGATTTTTTTCGTTCATTATATTGTTTTATATCATTTTTTTACAGTTTCAAGTTTTCCAGGGTTCTAACCTACGCACTACTCATGTGGCTTAACAGTTTGCATTTGACTTAACAATTTGCATTTGAATTAACACCTTTTTTCGGAAAAAATGTGTTAAGTCAAATTGTTAGGTGGTGTATTCAACGGGACTTTAAGCGTTAAATTGACAATAATATTGAATATATTATTCAATGACGACCGAAAAATGAATGTTTTTTCGTCTAAATTTCTTCTTTCCTACTTGGTCCCGAAAAAACGGGTAGAGTTTTTTTCTCTCTTTCAAGTGCGACAAATTATCCTTTTCCACTTGAGATAGATTACTTGTCTTGGACGAAAATGGGTACGAGACAAGTGGGCACATCCACCTTACCCCGCTTGAATTTTTAGGCACGTACGTGCATATTCATCGGTTTATATCGATCCTACGTAAATTTATACCGGCTCAAGTACAGGGTGTATGCGATTTTTCTCAAGTTCACGTCATACTGGGGTACTATTAGTACCCTTAAAGGGTGATACCCTATGTAACATAGGCTACATAGGCTATGTAGCATCCACCTTAGTTACCCTTAGTACCCCAGCATGACGTCAACTTGAGAAAAATCGATATTTTAACATAAATTTACTCCTACAGTTTCCCAACTATTTTAGTCTTTTTTGTACACAAATCTTAGCAAAAAACAATTAAACAATGTTTTTAAAACCAAAGTTTACAATATAAGGTTCAAATATTTTTGAAAAACCAAAAAGGGGGCAAATCTAGCTATTGTTTTGGATTTATTTATATTTTTTGGATTCTGTTGATTACTGTAAAAATAACAATCAAAAGAATAGCTTGAATGAGAAATGTTCAAAATTTCAACATTTTTTACAGATTTTACCACATTTGGATTTTTCCGACACAAATTAAATAATTTTTTTGTCTTATGTAAATTATCTGGGTTTCTTAGAGTAGATATAATATTTCTGGACTTGGTGATAACCGCCTTATAATATTGTAGTATGCAAAAAATTAGCGTATCAAAAGAAAAAAACGCTCCCTCCTTTAAGTGCCGCACTCAGGCCGCCAAAAACGCGGCACTTTGAGGGATTGCTGGCTCCAAAGGCTATTTTATCATTAAAAACAATATATTTTGTTCATATTTATTTTTTAGCTTGAAAAGGAGTTTTTTATTCATTTGTGTTCGATTATATAAAAAATTGGTATATAAAAATGGGTAACAATTCTCCGCTGGTTGTACCGGCAACAACATTTTTTGTTATTCAAACTGAAAAAGCGGCACTTAAGGGATAGGCGGAACTTAAGGGCGCGGCAATTAAGGGAGGGAGCACTGTACTACATATATTTGGGATTTTATTAACAGTCAAATTTGAAAAAAAGTAGTATTACTCAATAACGTGAGTTCATACTCGTTTTCAAAATTCGTGTCAAAAATGGATTTCCTGTCAATATGAAAGAGAATTTCAACCTTCTAATCAGTCGGTCGATAATGTCACACATATTTATATTCAATTAATATTACACATATAGTATTCATTAAAACTGAAGCCAAAAAATTGTTACGTAATTGCGGTTAACCGCGTATCATTTCCTTAACCGTATTTAATACGGCTTATTACTTATACGGCATAAACAATTATTAATTGCCTATTAAGCAAATATTTTATTTTATTTCCGTCAATTTTAGTAGTATACTGTTAATTTTTCGTAAATTTTTAAGTATCACAGAAAAATTATACTCCTACCTCGTAACCATCATAATCGGGATTCTCGAATAGACTTGCCATTGATTTGTTTTCGGCCAATTTATTTCTGTTTTCCGGTCGGCAAGGGCCTCTTAATTTTTCATATTTTCTCTCTCTCTCTGGGCTTGAATATCTATTTATTTTTGGAAGGTACCTAAAATGTAATATTTTTCACTATACTATCGTCGGATGAAACCCATCAGCAAAAAAAAATACACACGGGTATTTCTCCAAGTTTTTTTTTTGGGTCGACAGACAAATAGAGTGAGGTGTGGAGAAAGATGAAAAAAAGGTTTTTTTTGCTCGTAGGCGTTTTTTGTTGCATGTTGGTTGAATCTGTCTCGATCGATGCCGAAGATTCGACCTCGGGGCAGACGACGACAACGAGCAAGGTAAAAATAGTCACAATTAGGGTGGTTTGACTCAAGCGTACAGATTTGTTTTCTAGAATACAAAACCGAAAACTATGGAAAACCTCAAGTTCGTAGCGCTGGAATTTACCCGTAATAAATTTTGTTTATTTTACAAGATATAACAAAGCAATTTTTTTTAGTATCTAAAGTACACAGTGCACTTCAGTCTGAAAAAATAGGATATTTTAGGAATATTTTAGGAAACAGTTTTTTGAATGCTTAAAGCATGCTTTTGCACAATAATTTTTAGAAAATAGTTTGCAGATATTTGTAGCATATTTTTAAATTTTTTTTTGCGAATTTTTAGACTTTAATTATTAGAATATAATTTTCATAAAAACAATTTTGCAAAATAATTTATGGAGTATTACGGAAAATCGGTAGTTTAACAATTTTCAGAAAATATTTTGTGAAAAATAAAATTTCGAAAATATTTCCGGTTCAATTCCCACATAATTTTGAAAATCAAATTGTTAAAATGATTTTGGAAAACTAGTTTAAAAAATCAGAAGATAGTTTCAACGTTTTTCCTTTAAGTTTTTCCTTAATAATATTAAAGACATTTTTCTGTAATATTTTTTCTGTATGTTAAATATACACTTGGGCCCCCGGTTTAATATCCTATTTCGCTCCCAACAATGCCGTATGGTCCATACGGTATGGACCATATCATATGGTCCATATGATATGGCATTGTTTTTTGAAACTAAAGAGTCAAGCCGTGTCTAATATTTCCAATAAGTCAATAAAACCAATATTAAAGACCTTTTTCATAAAAACGGTTTTTGAATATTTTCTTATTGGAATTATTAGACACTATTAGTATGCAAACCGATTTTTGAGTAATAAGAAATTAATCTAAACAAAAAATAAACGTGATAGCCTCACTGATAGACATATCAACCGAATACAAAAAGCCGATCGGGGATAACTACAATTGATTTCGCGCTATTACCGAAGTAAATGAAAAGTGTGCCATCTGGCTCTGTCGGGAGCGCAGGAGTTGAAGACAGACACAATTGATTTTTTCCAACTCGGGATACTGATTAGACACCCTAAGTAGGACTGTGAATCCAGTCATAGTGGACACCCTAGTCACAACTGCAGCAACCAGTAGCTATTTGCTACTCACACTTCTACTCTGTATCGTCGAAAACAAGAAGAATAAAGAAAGAAAAAAAAAACGAGAAGAGGGAGCGAATTTTTCACCTTTCTCTGCTTATTTTTTGCTATTGAATTATATCTTACTCTATTTTTGTTATTTATTACTTTTCCTACTCTCGCTTTCTCGGTCAATAATTTTTAATATAGATTAGCTATTGGGGAAACGACAAGAGTCATTGGGCCCCCCGATATTTGTCAATTTAGGGAATGGGGAACAAAGTACTTGATTACACTACTAAGCCTAAATAAGCCCCGTTTTTTGTTAATAGCAATTTTCCACAATATCTGAGAGGAAGAAAATAATTCGTCATCTAAAAATGGCAAAATGTAGTAAATCATATATCGTCCTGATTTTAAAACGCGAAAAAATTTTTTAGTGGAAATGCATATTTCTCCTTAACTCCGATTCGCCGCTTATGGACTATTGTTCATTCGCCGGTACCTACACACCGTGTGTAGGTCACTTTCATCCCTTCGTCATTTCTTACCCGTTTAACTTTAAATGATAAAAATTATACGGGGTAGTGTCCCAAGTATACTTTATCAGAATATGGACTCTAAAGTAAAATAAATCATTTGGTTGTGCCGCTATGTGCCGCTATGTGCGCTCAACTTTGCCAAAGAGTACCAAATAACGAAAAAAATGATCATTGACGGTCATATATTGACATTTTCTCAACNAAAAAAAAAACGAGAAGAGGGAGCGAATTTTTCACCTTTCTCTGCTTATTTTTTGCTATTGAATTATATCTTACTCTATTTTTGTTATTTATTACTTTTCCTACTCTCGCTTTCTCGGTCAATAATTTTTAATATAGATTAGCTATTGGGGAAACGACAAGAGCCATTGGGCCCCCCGATATTTGTCAATTTAGGGAATGGGGAACAAAGTACTTGATTACACTACTAAGCCTAAATAAGCCCCGTTTTTTGCTAATAGCAATTTTCCACAATATCTGAGAGGAAGAAAATACACCACCTAACCATCTGACTTAACACCATTTGGCTTAACAGTTTGTATTTGACTTAACAGTTTGCAGTTGACTTAACACTTTTTTTGTCCTTTTTTGTCTTTTTTTCCCAGCATTTCCGCCTACGCACTACCCATTTGACTTAACAGTTTGCAATTGACTTAACACTTTTTTTGGATATTTATTACATTTTTATCAGTTCTAAAAACGAATTAACTCCCAAGTGACATTGTAGCTTCCATATAACTGTTAAATGTTCGGCTAAATGGTTAAAATTTTTTTGAGTTTGATAACATAAAAAGTACAACAAAAAGTTTTTGTCAAAATAATCAAACCATTCATATCTCTCTTTTAACATCATTTGAAATACGATTTTTTTCTATGATTTTTTATAGCATTCGCTCATTTTATTCGTCAATTTGGAATTTAAATCTACAGAAAAAGCCTACTTGCATTTGACTTATTTGACCTATTTGCATTTTGACGCTTTTTTTTGTTTCAAGTTTTCCAGGGTTTCAACCTACGCACTACCCATGTGGCTTAACAGTTTGCATTTGACTTAACAATTTGCACCTTTTTTTCGGAAAAAATGTGTTAAGTCAAATGGTTAGGTGGTGTAATTCGTCATCTAAAAATGGCAGTTAGGAAGTTAAGAAAATGTAGTCAATCATATACACCCCTCTGCGCCGGTATCGGGTCGAAATTTTATGGACAAATTTTGAATTGGTCATTTTTTATCGGTAATTATATTTTATTCGTCATTTGACTTTCATTATTATCAGTGTATTAACTGGATAGACCGTGGGTGTGAACGCAAATCGTTACGTTTTAAAACCTATTTATATAACGGGTGACCGTTCATATAATTGGTATAGCAACACCAAACAATTTAGAATATCTTTTTGGAGCCTGAAAATTTAATCAAAAATTACCTGTACCGGTAAACGGTCAGTTTTTGTTGTCTTCCATCCAATAATATGTCTCTTTATATGTCTATATTGTTACATATGTATCTAATTACATGTATATGGTATTTATTATGTAATACATTCTTTAAAAATGTGGATATTTAGTTGAATAAGTTATACTAAAAAGGAAGTTATATGATTATCCGTTGACCCATTAAGTGATTTATTTTATTCATTAAGTGATTCAGTCGACCTTCGGGTTGTTAAATCGTTCGATTATAACACAAAGTGACTTCAATTTTAATACTTTTAAGCTCGCCCGGAGCTTCATACCTCAGTATTTGATCAATTCAGTTTGTTACTAATTCTTTAACCCCCAAACGCGATTATCAAACAGTAGATTAAACAAGAAATTGGACAATTGTCCAAACTATTCCAATCGACGTTCGTTATGCGGCTTATAGAAGCAATGGCTAGGCGTGCAGTGCAACTAATTTTTTAATATGATTTGTATAGGCCTTATTGATTTTTGGACTCACTAGGAGGGCGGAATCGCATTGTGCAATGGAATTGTCCGCGGCACAACTAAATGGTCACGCGCGGACAATATTAGGTTAGTCGCGCTTTCAAATTGTCCGTGCAACAAAAAAGAAGAAGAAATTGATACTTGTCGTTCCACGTTGCTAGGTTACGCGGTAGATATAACTCATTAAACCAGGTGCTCCGTTATGTTTCACCCCGTTATGTTACAATTTTTCCCGTTTGTCCCGTTATGTTACAATTTTTTAGCAAAAAAATTTCTTTCGTTTTTGCCTACGCCGTTAAGTTACAATTTCCCGTTATGTTACAATTTGTACAAAAAAAACGCGTATTTTGCAATACTTTTGAGTTACGTAATCACTATTTTCCGTTATGTTACAGAAAAAACACGTATTGCGCAATATTTTTGCCGTTCGTCCCGTTATATTACAATTTTTACAAAAAAACGTATTGCGCAATATTTTCCCCGTTCGTCCCGTTATGCTGCAATTTTAATTTTTGGCGTTTTCCGACGCACTGCGCCGTTATGTTACAATTTTCCGTTATGTTACACTTTTTTTTTGGTTTTGAAACATAACGGCGCACCTGGTGTACTTATTTCGTACAGAAATTGAACTTCAGATGCAGTTTTAACGTTTATTTTATCATTATTGGTTTTGAATATAATTATAATTTCATATAACCCCATTTGCGCGTCTCAACTCTTTACCCAGTTTTCCTTGTTTGAACTGCTAAGTTTGCAGAGAACTGATTGAATCGGAGTTTCTTGCTGTCGGGCCGAATAAGTTGGTCTTCACATAAACTAACAANTACTGTATGAAAATAAAGTTTTGGTTCTCGTTTTAGGAAGTCAAAGGCCATATAACTTATTTGGTCAAACCAAACCGACCACTTCAGAAAGTGGTTTAACCGTGAGAGCGACATCCGTGAAAAATCGCACACTGTGTGTAGCAGCGGCGAATGAGGGTTAAGAGGGGGAAGACTGTAATACAAAAATATTATAAAAGAAGGAAATCGCCTATTTGTGATTTACCTTTCGGTGATTGGCCGAGCGCGCTCAAAAAAGACCAATGAGAGGCGACATAGTCCTCGGACGCGCTGTTACCAAAAAGCATTATTTATTTTTTTTCGCGTTTTAAAATCACTGCGATACACCCCCCTGCGCCGGTATCGGGTCGACATTTTGAGGACAAATTTTGACCCGATAACGTGTTTTGAATTGGTCATTTTTTATCGGTAATTATATTTCATTCGTCATTTGATTTTCATTATTATCAGTGTATTAACTGGATAGACCGTGGGTGTGAACGAAAATCGTTACGTTTTAAAACCTATTTATATAACGGGTGACCGTTCATATAATTGGTATAGCAACACCAAACAATTTGGAACTTCTTTTTTGAGCCTGAAAATTTAATCTAAAATTACCAGTACCGGTAAACGGTCAGTTTTTGTTGTCTTCCATCCAATAATATGTCTCTATATATGTTCTCTATATTGTTACATATGTATCTAATTTATATTTACATGTATATATTTATTATGTAATACATTCTTTAAAAATGTGGATATTTAGTTGAATAAGTTATACTAAAAAGGAAGTTATATGATTATCCGTTGACCCATTAAGTGATTTATTTTATTCATTAAGTGATTTAGTCCACCTTCGGGTTGTTAAATCGTTCGATTATAATACAAAGTGACTTCAATTTTAATACTTTTAAGCTCGCCCGGAGCTTCATACCTCAGTATTTGATCAATTCAGTTTGTTACTTATTCTTTAACCCCCAAACGCGATTATCAGACAGTAGATTAAACACGAAATCGGACAATTGTCCAAACTATAATAGGAATTTCCAATCGACGTTCGTTATGCGGCTTATAGAAGCAATAGCTAGGCGAGCAGTGCACCTAATTTTTAATATGATTTTTAAACTAAATACAGTCCTATCGCCTTTTTATTTACAGCCTTTTTCTTGACAAAAACCCCGTTTCTTGACAGATTTTGGCCCAATGAGTCATGATGACGCGTGCAAGTGGGCTATTTGTGCCCTTAATTGCGAAAATGTTCTCATATCTTGACAGATTTTAGGCCCTATGAGTCATGCGAAAGTGTCAATAAAAAGGCGACAGGACTGCAGTCTCGCGCGGACAATATTAGGTTAGTCGCGCCTTCAAATTGTCCGTCCAACAAAAAAGAAGAAGAAATTGCAACTTGTCGTTTCACGTTGCTAGGTTACGCGGTCAATATTTATTACTTATTTCGTACAGAAATTGAACTTTAGATGCAGTTTCAAAATTTATTTTGTGATTATTGGTTTTGAATATAATTATAATTTCATATAACCCCATTTGCGCGTCTCAACTCTTTACCCAGTTTTCCTTGTTTGAACTGCTAAGTTTGCAGAGAACTGATTGAATCGGAGTTTCTTGCTGTCGGGCCGAATAAGTTCATCTTCACATAAATTAACAACTAGTTCTAGAAATTTTTGGGCAATTTCACGATTGTCTTCTTCATCATCGAAAACAACTGAATATCAGAGTGAGAATGAATATTTTTCTGAAAATAATTAAATTTTTTTGAACTATTCACATTATGTGAAAAAATCGCCAAATTAAAGTTTATTCAATCGCTTAGGCACTACACTTAAATGATTTATTTACATCCGTTCATTCTCTCAACAGTAATGCACATATTGGGTAGCTAGCTACCCATTTTCACTTTACCATTTCTAAATAAAAAGAGAACGGCTTTTGATAATAAAAAAACGGACAACGGATTTGAAATCAAAATTTTTTTACGTTTTTTTTATGGGAGAAAAATATTTTTTTTAGAAAATTGTTTTTACGTTTGGGTCCGTGGAGGACGAGAGTTAAAGTTGAAAATCACCCCAGTAAAAGAAGAAAAACAGGGCTTCAAAATAAAATAATAATCAAAAAAATCCGTTTATTGTTTGGCGCGCTAGAGCAAATTGGGTAGCTAGACTGCGCATGACTGTTATAGTAAACTCGATGCGCATGACTGTTTAAGTTTTATTTTTTGAGAAAGATTAGAGTGCACCCCGTGTATTGACTTTTTTTGATTATGTTACAATTACCTGTGTAACACTGCATTTCAAGGGATTGTGCCAGAAAAACTAGCGAACCAAAAACCGGACACCATCCGTTACCGGTCGTCCAAAGTCCTTTCATAGTTATCCCGGATTCGACGTGGGTTGTTGGAAATGGGTAGTGGCCAACGCTGGAGAAATTCATATCAACCGTCACGGGTAAATTGCCACGATCACGATCTTCTGTAACTTTATGGTAGGCAAAATGATTTCCTTGTGTCAAACACTCTCCAACGGATTTTTGTAACGCCCGCGCAAAGTCCCAAAATGTCATCTAAATTGATTACTCAAGGGTTGAAAAAACGCGGTAAAATGGTTAAAGGATAAGAGAAAAGTAGCAAAACCCAAAAAAGCGTAAATTTATAATAAATTTACCTTATTTAGGTACACCACTTTATCGATTTTGGAAAAAACACCGTTAAATTGGAGTAAGTAACCAGTTTTTTACGTTTCCACCACTTTCGCCTACGCACTACTGAACTAAGTTGACAATTTTTTAGTAAGTTAACAGTCATGCGCATATTGGGTAGCTAGCTACATTTTCACTTTATTTCTAAATAAAAAGAGAACGGCTTGTGATAATAAAAAACGGACAACGGATTTGAAATCAAAAAAAAAAATTACGTTGTTATATGGGAGAAAAATATTTTTTTTAGAAAATTGTTTTTACGTTTGTGTCTGTGGAGGACAAGGGTTAAGGTTGAAAATCACCCCAGTAAGAGAAGAAGAACAGTGGTTCAAAATAAAATGATAATCAAAAAAAATCCGTTCATTATTTGGCGCGCTTGAGCAAATTGGGTAGGTAGGTAGTACCTACTAGGTACCCCAGATGCGCATGACTGTTATAGACTATAACTTATAGTAAACTCGATGCGCAGGACTGTAACACTCTTTTCACCTTAAATTTAATACCCTACTTAGGTAGGTGGTGTAGATGAACTGTTGATAACAAATTAACCATATTACCGTAGATGATGGATGATGTATGTCCGCGGCGTTAGCAACCGAACACATTCCAATGAGAAGTGCCACACCTTTGTACTTATCCTTTCATAAGGTTTCCAGATATATAAAATTGGAATTAATGACAAACCGGATCATTAATGTTAACAAACGTGCCACGAAAATTATTCTAATGTTATTAATTTCTCCTAACACAACATATCTCTCATTTGTACAACGAAATAACCCGTTATGTTAACACTATAAATCGCCTTAACCAGTTTTAAAGCTCAATCACTTATTGCTCAAAACCATCCCTTATTAAACACATATCCCTTATTTATGTATTTTATTTGTGTACCAAATTTTCGGCTTTCGCCATCTTCAGGGTATGATATACTAATACTGACAGAATAATGAAAAATAATAAACAAGTCCGAAATTCCAGACGTTCTAGAATAATGTGTTTTCTTCTCTTTCAAAAACAAATTATTTTATTTTGAAGCCCTGTTCTTCTTCTCTTACTGGGGTGATTTTCAGCCTTAACCCTCGTCCTCTACGGACTCAAACGTAAAAACAATTTTCTAACAAAAAATATTTTTATCCCATATAAAAACGTAAAAAAATTTTTTGGTATTAAATCCGTTGTCCGTTTTTTATTATCACAAGCCGTTCTCTTTTTATTTAGAAATAAAGTGAAAATGGGTAGCTAGCTACCCAATATGCGCATGACTGTTAATTACAAATTTTGTTCGCATTTTATTTTCGTTCGAACCTAGCCTTGTCTTCTTTGGTGAGTCGACCGCGCAAATTGACATCAATGTTCATCACTGGAGGGCG
This sequence comes from Oikopleura albicans, assembly GCA_004367875.1. Lineage (NCBI taxonomy): Eukaryota > Metazoa > Chordata > Appendicularia > Copelata > Oikopleuridae > Oikopleura > Oikopleura albicans. The sequence goes on from SCLG01000057.1 coordinate 34,141, forward strand.
TGTTGAGTCAAAAACGGCAAATGCCCAATGAACGGCTGCAAGTAGCGAAATACCAATTGTAACACCTTCACTTTTGGCCACCGCTTTGAGTTTTTGAAGGTTATCGGAGGTTCCTCGGGTAGACACAAATCCATGCCTTGACGTTGAACCAAATGTAACCGGACAAAGTAAGTTTTTTACATTACATTGTTCTTTCTTAAGATTATTTAAGACAAATTTATCACAAAAATGTCAGTTTCTCATGTATAAAACAAACAGCGTACGGTACTAACACTGTATGCTAACGTGTGATACCTACTCAGCGTTTTACGTGAATTTCCGCCGTTCTTTCTTTAGTATTTTCTAGATAACCAAACACGAGTTTTTCCGCACGTCAAAAACTCGAATATTGCCATCTAGAAATGCGGGGGGAAAGACGGCGGAAATTCTTCTAAAACGCCGAGTAGTAACTAAAACTTTAATAACCTTAGCTTGATTGGTTTCTTCTATAAGAGTATTTATATTATCCCTTCCATCGGGAATATCTTCGGATTTTAGCTGGTCAATTGTCGAAATTACCGTGGGAGTTATTCTATCTTTACCCAGAAACTCACTATTGACGAGTGCACGATTATAATTTGAAAGAAGTTCATTGACCAAAATTTGTCCACTCACACCGTCGCCAATGGCATGATTGTAAATAAGCATTAGGTGGTACACACAAATCGATTCTTCTGTAGGTTTTGATAATGACCATTTTCGGTGATAATGACCATTTTCTGGAAAAAAAAGTGGCCGTTAAGGGATTAGCGCCCCTTATGGGGTAAATTTGCGACAAATTCGTATTAAAACTGTTAATTTAATTTAAAAATGTTAATTTCATGACTGATTAAAGACTCACATTGGAAGTAAGGACTGTAATACTGATCGTTTTACATGACTTTCCGCCGTTTTCTCTTTAGTATTTTTTAGAGCTAAACTCGAGTTTTTTCCGCATGTCAAAAACTTGAATATCGCCATCTAGAATATGCGGTAGAAAAGACAGCGAAAATTCATATAAAACGCCGAGTAGAAAAATAATAATTGGAATGTCCGTATATTATGGTAAAAATTCTCAATTTGAAACCCAATCCTGTATCTGGCAGTGATTCAACTAAAACGACACGGAACTGGAGAGTACTGCTATCGGGAGTATGCGGGATGCATTGTTCGCTTTCAGCTTAAACTTTTATTTATCATTTTGTTTGCAAGATATATCTTAGAGTAATGTTGATACAAGTACAAACCTAAAGTATTTGACCATTTCTTATTAATTTTTCGATACTCAAAAAACCCATCCAAGGGTTCAGGTAAATAAACGATTTTATATTTGTCGAGTGGATTTTCGCCTGACGAGTCGGTTTTCGGAACAATTACGCTGCGAAGATTGGGATTGCAATAAATAACAAATTTCACGACACGCTCGAAAAGATCAATATCAATATTTGTATTTGTGTGAAATTCTTGAAAAGGTTGTTTGATGATTTAAAAAAAAATAAAACATTTACTACAATACACCACCTGCGCCTTTATCGCGTGACCCTTTATCGGGTCAAAACCCGATATCAGGTCAAAATTCTTCATCAAAATGATGAACAGATAACGGCGCAGCTGTATTAGACAATAGCACTTTCACAAAATATGGAACAAAAATATATCGCTGAAATTATAAACTATAATAGGCCACCTACTCTGTAAATATTATTGTCTAACGGATTTTTGTAACCTTGACTTAAAAAATCAATAATTTTAATTTTTAGAATTTTAACCCCAATGAAATGTTTGAGTTTGCTGGAGAACATTAAGGTCTTTAATTCAAGGAACAACCTCCCCTGTAATGACATTGATGTTAACATCGCCTGGTACATGATTACCCCTGGTTATAGCGGCTTCTAAATATTCCAGTGGTCGAGATTTATTCAAATCCATACTCCACTATTAGTTTAAAACTGGGGGAATACTCTGGTCGACAAAAGAAAATCTGAAAAATGTATTTAGAGCGTATTTCTCAATTGTGAAAAATATGAAAATGAAGCAATAGAAATAGTTTAGATTTGGAACAGTTCCAATTTGGAAAAGTTCCAATAATTTCTTTTTACGAAAACAAACAAATCTATATAGTACAAAAAATCTTATTATTCGTCTTTCCACATTTGTATAATAGTAATTAACTGGCAGAACTAATTTGATCAAACCGGTAAATATATGAATAGTCGTCTTTAATTTACCACCAAATTTCAACCTTCAATCAAAAAAAGTTATCTGAAGAACTTTAAAGTATGGTACGGTTATGGAAAATTGGGAAGATAACTGAGTGGGTGTAGGCGGATCGGCGTAGGGGTAAACCTGTACGTCTGGGTCCAAAAAGTTGAAATGTAACGAAATTTTTGTAAGATACCTGCTGGGAAGATTATAATAATTCAATTAATTGGATAATATGAACGTGCAAGTTGCACCGTGCAACTGTAATTTAACAAGTGGAATTTGCCATTTCAACTCATTTATGATTTTATGTTTCTCTATAATACGTTAAAGCGTCTGCGTGACTTTCACTTCTCTATTCGACCTTAGGAAACATGTTGTGCACGACAAATCTCTGTAGCGAGCTTTTTAGGGTACCTGGTGTTTTAGGTGTGACATCAAAATGTTATATGGGCTTATATGGTATCACTTATACCGTATAAGCTACACGGTATAACCTATACCGTATGTTGGCTCACTGACTCCCAGTCTACAAAAAATGTGCTGCTTAGAATCAAGAGCTCGATGCAAAGAGGGCGATTAAAAACCAATTTGCCATTCGCGCCCGTTTTAGCCAATTAGACCACATAGGCATACTAATTAACGACACATGTGTACTCATTTTTGTGCTGCTTTCAATCTCCGGATTTTGTAAAACATGGATAATTGATTACCTTATCAGAATACATACAGAAACTTAGACTGTATGTTGATTTTGTCTATAAGACATGAACAAGACTTATACTAATCACGTACCACTGACTCGGTAACCACTCTAGTAAATTGCGTAAAATGGAGTTCAATCGGCAAAGAATGGGTTCCCAAACAGCGTTCAAACAGCGTACAAACAGCGCACAAACAGCGTACCAACAGCGTATAGACAGCGTTCAAACAGCGTACAAAGAGCGTACAAACAGCAATTTCCCCTCGTGATAGCTGTAGTACAACCTCTGTACTATATTATTAATTAAGGGATTTTAAATTATGGACCATAATTCATGGTCCTATAAGTTATTGGCCAAAAACCAAGGGCTAGCCACCCGACAGGTAAAAGCCATGGATTACCTAGGTTTAGCTTGACTGGTGTAAGGGAAGCCAAGTTTAACATTGACCTTCATGAGCGTAGCTAACATAAACCAGAATGGCCTACACAAGTTTCATTGGCTCACATAAGCAAACTTGGATTAACCTTCAAACACATATTACGGACTTTTTTCCGCATGGGCACATAAAACGCGTTTATTTTGGTGTTTTATTTTGTTAAATGTAACGGCAGTGAACACCAACATAGAATAATTGATTACAAAGTTGTAGAGCAAATAAAAATAAAAATTATATTTCCGTGATGAAAAGTAATTAGTAATTTATTGGAGCTAGGAAACCTCAAAAAAGGGGTTATTTACAATTAGTAGTTTTCACGCAGATATTTATTCTGTCGTATTTTTTCAAAACTGTTAAGTAGTCAACGGCTCACTACCCTGCTAAAAATGAATCCCGAACATCACCTGGTTAACCGTTTGTGAATTTGTGTTCTTGTGGTCAAATCGACCAAAAAGTGTCCAAGGGTGGTCGGAGAGCTTTCCAAAGTATGCTCATTCGCTTCAAAACCATCGATTTGCTTTTAGTGAACAATTATGAAGGTAAGAAGACAACGAGTGATGATGCGAACAAAAGTCCGCATATGTGTTCATGGAATTTTTTAAATATGTGTTTGAAGGTTAAACAATTTATTATATCGTGATTCGTATTGGCCATTTTATAATCCATCTGTCTTTCCGTCTGCTGTTCCTGGTTTCAGTTCATGAAAAAAGGTCATATTAAAAACTTGATTCTAGCCCACAAAACTATTTATATTTTCATTACACTTAATTGTGATTGACTTTGATCACTGGTTGTCAACTGAATCAAACGAAAAATAAATATTAGCAGAGCATTTCATTTTTTTTCACAGTTTGTAGCTACTTTTTTTTACTCCATTCTGAGAGTTTGCGACATGAGTCTTGCCGGGAAAATTTGCGTTGTTACGGCCGCTGGTCAAGGAATCGGACGGGCCAGTGCCCTTTTGTTTCATGAAAATGGTGCAAAAGTCTTTGCCAGGTATGCTCCGAGTAATGGGTAAACTTTTTTAACACGTCGATTGTTAAACAAAACAAAAAACTGTTTATACACCAGATCCGCTCTTATCTTTCGAGTTATATGCTATAGCTTATAGGCTATAAGTTATAGCGCAATGTAAGTGATTTGTCTGAAATTGGTAAGTGCGGAATGCTCCGACCGCACCCATTGTAATACATTATGGTATTTGAAATAAAAATATAACCTTAGAACAACTGAATATGCCCCACCTAACACGTTATGTTAACAGACGTTATGTTCACAAAATTACATTATGTTAACACCTTTTGGGCTTTGATTAACTTCGATTTCCAATTGTTTAACCAAACGCCCTACCACATTAATAATGTGATATTATGTTAACAATATTACATTATGTTAACAGTTTTTGACGTTTTATGCTGTTAACATAACGTTAGGTGGTGTGTATTACTAATCGCTGAATAAAATAAGTATACAAATTTAACATGGTATTAGGAAAAACTTGAAATAATCCGTGTACTACAAATATTACGTATAAAATAGTCGTATAAAAATAAAAATAGTTACGTATAAAAATAAGCGTAAAAAAATAAGTAAAAAATCTTTTTTAAAACGTGTTTTAAAACATTTATTAAGTGATATCAACGAAGCCACATTGAAAACCTTACCCGAAGGAATCGAGAGCGAAGTGCTAGATGTTACCAACTCAGCAGCGGTCAAAAACTACGCGACAAAATTTGAAAAAATCGACGTTTTATTCAATGTAGCTGGTTGGGTACCCCACGGAACGATTATGGACTCCACCGAGGATGTTTGGAATAAATGTATGGACATTAATGTCACGTCCATGTTTCGAATGTGTCAAGCCTTCATTCCAAAACTTCAGAAAAATAATGGCGGATCAATCATTAATATGAGCTCAGTTGCATCATCGCGAAAGGTTACCTAATTGCTTAGCTCGCACGCTCTTTTTATCTTTTTTTTTAATTCTTAAATTTCCAGGGATAACGCAAATTATAGTCACAGTTGAGTTGAAATTTCAAGCTGTAAATTTAAAATCACAGCAATGACCGGTATCAACTGCCCGGTTATTTGTGTGATCATATGTTTTGGTTGTGAATAATAGAGTAACTGTCCGCTTATTAAAAATGAGCTGAAAGCAAAAGGTCCATAACGCCCCGAACGGCTCGGGCTGAACGATATGGCGTTCAGAGCATTTATCAAAACTATTTTTAGGGCGTTCCTTTGCGTTGCGCTTATTCGACTTCGAAAGGGGCGGTTATTGCATTGACAAAATCGATTGCAGCTGATTTTATCACTGAGAAGATTCGTTGTAATGCCATAATGCCTGGAACTGTCGACACTCCAAGGTAACCAGAAAGTAGTTTAAAAACTCATCTTAAAATATCTACTTTTAAGTAGAAAATATCTTTCATTGGATACTTTTATACAAATTAACGAACTAAAAGTTTTCGTATGAATGTTAGGGACGCGAGTCACGCGACGCTTAAACTATGGACTTAACTACTGTTGTCTCATCATGAACTCTCATGGCAGAACAGTCGCGTGACGCGGAGCTGAAAGCCCTTTTTTAACCAATTACATAACAATGCAGTCTCGCAAAGCGGCGTTGTAACGCGCGGGGAACTTAGCCCCACTAAGCGAGGCCATTTAGTTTATTTAATTCGTGTTATTCGATCTTTTTTTTACGAAACATTTAGTTTACGAGATCGAGTCGCAGCCACTCAAGGAATGACGGAAGACGAAGCGCTCCAAATGTTCACAAAGCGTCAACCAACCGGTCGATTCTGTACCAAGGAAGAAGTTGCGCAATTGGCATTATACTTAGCCGGAGACAACTCCACCTTCACAACTGGTGGAGAACACATTATTGATGGTGGCTGGAGTCTTTAAATTCAACTTTTTATTATACCAAATCTGCACGTTTGTTAACAGTATATATTTGTATACATAACTTTTGCACATATATAAATATGTATACATATACAAATACTTGCACATATACAAAGATGTATACATGTACAAATATGTATTCATATACAAATATGTGCACATATACAAATATGTCTACATATACAAATATGTATTCATATACAAATATGTGCACATATACAAATATGTCTACATATACAAATATGTGCACATATACAGAAACTTTCTAGAGAACTGTTAAAAAAAATCGCAGAAATGGTTTATGGTCAAGAGTTTTGTGCACCAATATTTCATCTGAAGCCTTTCAACATTAAAATTTACAACCATATTTGTATGTGTTAATTTTTACTATAATCGTTATTAGACATTATTTTCATTGAAACGGACATTTTTTTGAAACTGCAATACTAGAATCACAGCAATACCTACCTCGCTCGGCCAAGTTTATCTTGGCAACATTATTAGTTACAATTACCCCGTAGTTCAATTTTGGGCATATCTTTGGGACTGTATTTGATTTGCATGACAAAATCAGAGATTTTTTGTAAAAATACAAGTATTACACCAATCAGTAATTTAAGGGTTTAATTTTGGCAATTTAACGAAGAATTTTTAACGAAGAAATACAGAAAATGACTCAATAAACATGGCAATAAGTAAAATGCTTATTTGGACTGTTTAGTGATTTGATCATGGCAGTTTGCTTCCAATAATTGTCGTCTATAAACGGTTTCGTCAACAGAAAAAAAAAACGTTGACGAAACGAGGACAACTTTGGCAATGAAAAGTTCACTAAATATAACGTGTATATCTAGTCGGTCAGATGTTCAGGAAAGTATAAAACTCGCGATGTATAATTGATTGTTTAGCGTTTGGCCATACCGCGTGTTCACGACACTGAAGCCCAGACACACGGTATGTCCACCAATCGCCCAGGATTAAAGGATCATTTACTCATTTTTTAAAACGGAAAATTTCTCATTAACAATTGGCTTTTGGATTTGCTAGATTTAGGTTTCAAAATTATGCCAAAAACATTTCTATTAAGCTAGAAAACGATAAACCGCCTGACTTTACAGTGTGTAATATAATAATTTTGTAAAAATATTTTTTAGGACAATTTGGTGGTTTAATTGTACTATTAATACTTTTGTATAATATTATATTTTATTATAAATCAGGGGTCTCTCTATGTGCGATCTCTCGATGTGCATGTCTCTCTCGATGTGCGCTTGTTTGGAAAAATTTGTGAATACCTCTCGATGTGTATCTTTTTTGGGTCTTGTTTTTGTCGGAATTTACCTCTCGATGTGCACTTTTCAGGCCGATGTTTCCAAAAAATGTTTATCAATGTGCACTTTTCTCATCACAAAAAGCTTCTAGACGGTTTATACAAGGCAGAGGTCTACCTCGTAGCTCATTTTGTCCATTTAGCAATTTTTGATCATAAAATATGTGCACCTTTTTCGGACATCGAGAGACCCCTGACTGTATAGTTTTTATGATATCATTTTCTTTATGTGATTTAAAAAAAAACAAGATCTCGAGTATTTTTTTTACAATTTATTTTTCCAAAAAAAAAATAGAATACCTACGGATTATCTCGCGAGTTCTACCTTACCCCTTGTATATACGTGTATACATGTTATAACATGTAAATACGTATATGCGAAGAGTATATCGCTGTATATAGACTAGTATATGTCTGGATATACGATGAAAATATGAAACGAGTGAATTTATTCAACAATTCAAGGTCATCAAAATCAAACAGCACAATTCAAGGACCTATTTTCCACCAAATCCGTCTTTTTACCGTCTCGACCTTCGGATATGAAATCTTCTAGTGTACGCTGAAAAATTCAATTGTTATCGAAATTATTGAATTCACAGTCCAATTTATAATTTGCCAAATGTTTGTGAGAAAGTTTTTATTTCAAATTGACAGGCTCTGTCTAACAGATTTTCGAAAGGTTATAAGTTTAAAAAATAGTCTTGTACTTTATTGTTTCCGGTGACCGGAAGTGGCGTTACATATCAGTTATATCATAATGTGTCCTTTCAACAACAAAATTAAAAATATTTTTGTATTGATAACGCAAAAAATGGCCAATAAATACTACAAAAATGAGTTGGGCTAAAAACACGTTTTTTATTGAAAAAATACAGTCCATAACCATTTATCGGACGTTTTTTAAAAAATCTTACTTGATGCCGAGTGGAATTTAAATGGTGAATCAGTTGGGCTTCGCTGTTCATTATGCAATCGCATGGTTTACATTTGTACCGTCCCTAAAATACGATGATTTATCATAAAATGATTTAAATACGCTATCAATATAATAACCGTTACGTTTACTTAAAATTGTTATTTATTGCTATTTTGTTACATTTCATGGTAATAAAGATATGCTAGTTGCTTGAGGGACCTGTTTCAAATTTTTGGAATAAAATAGGATAAATTATGGGCACTTATTAATCGGTCAGATAAAAAATCTCAGATTTGGAATCCTTGCCTTCGAATCACCCTCAAACCGGTCAATACCGGTTATTCTTAGATATGTTAACTAAATAATCACTGATTTAAACTATTTATGTTTACTTTCCAAAATTGTCGCCGTAAATGCCATTTACGGTCAAAAATCAGATGCTGATACTTTGACCACCATAAAACATTTTGTTATATTTAATAGTTCTTATGATCTTATAATTTGATGAGATTAACTTTTTTAATTGCAATTAGTTGATTTAAGTACTTACGACATCACGTTTTTTCGTATTTTCCGATTTTTTATCGATGAGACCAAGTTCAACCATTTTATGTTTTGTTGACTTCATGTGAGACTTCAATTGTTGCGAAGAGTTCAAGTACAACGAACAAACCGAACAATACAGCTCTTGGTCCGCATCCTCATTTTTCTTTATTTCTTTAACCCGTTCCACGTACTCTGGTAAGGGGCTGGGTATTCGGATCGGTGTTTTTTGAAGGAATCTTAACACAAAATCTTACCGCTTACCTAGGGGTATTATTGAACAATAATATGAACAAGTGAATAAGACTTTTGTTACGAATAGTATTTTTTTCAAATAGTAATTTGACCCCTACCTGGGGTCATTTAACAATTTTGACCCCCTAGAAATTACCCCTAAATTTCTAAACACTTATTTCGAGAGGTACAGTTTATGAATTTCGGAAAAATCTGAAAATTTTCATTTTATATAAAAAAAAATTTTGACATTCCTAATTTTTAGGGTGGCCAACTGGGATTTTGACCCGATTTTCAAGTTGCTCCAATTTACGGATTAAGATAACTTCTGAGGGTAATCGACCACTGCGGAGTCGATGGCAGCACTTAGAAGCCCCGAAATTGTACCGGTTAAGAATTAAACCACAATAACCGCCAAAATTCTAGTTTTTGGCTTTCCTTGTCAGCGCATGTGAGCGCAAGGAAGATTTTACCGTAATGAAACGGCTGAACCAAGGCAGTTTTAGACTAAAACTTTTAGTAATAGTGTACTTTCAAAAAACACCGTTTTCCGATTTTATTATTAACTTAGTTACTCAATTTTATACAAGCTATGTATAGTATTTATGTGTACTTAAATTAAGATTAGTATTTAGATAGTATTTATGTGTACTTAAATTAAGATTATCCGCTGATGTCAGAATTTGTCATAAAAGATGAATCATTTTCCTTTCACCCGATAAGGACCCATGTTTCTGTAATTAGTAAATAAATTTATGGTGAATGTCGTTGTAATTACCAATTGCTCCAGGTGCAAAGTCATTTCCGTTATACAAATCAAAAAAGATCAAAAGATCACCGAAAGATCACCATTTACTGGCTTTTCATGTTACCGTATACGACAACTTGACAGATCAAAAACGGAACAACAATACCTAGATCCAATGATCAAACAAACTGTCAGTAGATTATATTAACCCTTAGCTACCAAAAACTTCTTTTTGACACCATATCACTTTCAAAAATCTCTGGTTTTTAGTCATGAAACCGCTTTGTCAATTATTTTTATCTTAAAATATCTAAATATCTACCATTTTTCGAGTGAAATATTTATCGGAGAAAACTTATCGACGAAAATGCTTTTGAGAAAATTTTAATGAATTTGTGCTCCCGTAAATTTTCCAGAATTTTCTTCGAACAATTTTTTCTGGGAAAAAGTTGTTATTCATAAGACCGTGTTGCCATTTATTTGGATTGATTACATATGCCCTACAAATTTTGTAAGGTCGGTTTAAATTGAATTCGATCAATATTGCTGAATTGATAGGACTCGGAGCTAATTGGCTAACGCGATGATTATTTTTTTTTCGCGCAATTCAGTTGCACGATTTTTTTAAAATTTGTGCGACTCTCAGAATATTGACCGAATTCACTCTAAACCAACCTTATCATATTTTTAATATTGTTTTTTAGTATTCCTAAACTCGGTGTGCGTTCACCCTTATTATTATGGCTTAATTGAAAGGCATATGTTCAACATCATAGGATTCGCGCCTTATGTGTTTATAGTCGTACAGATTTGATGACAGTATTAAGTGGCATATTAACGCAAATAGCCAACAACCAGTTTTTTGACATATTTTAAAATATTANCGTATTTTCCGATTTTTTATCGATGAGACCAAGTTCAACCATTTTATGTTTTGTTGACTTCATGTGAGACTTCAATTGTTGCGAAGAGTTCAAGTACAACGAACAAACCGAACAATACAGCTCTTGGTCCGCATCCTCATTTTTCTTTATTTCTTTAACCCGTTCCACGTACTCGGGTAAAGGGCTTGGTATTCGGATCGGTGTTTTTTGAAGGAATCTAAACACAAAATCTTACCGTTTTCCTAGGAGTATTGTTGAACATTAAACTTTATGTTACAATTTTTTTTGCAGAAAATTTTCCAGCATTATCGCCCACGCACTACGCCGTTATGTTACAATTTGTACAAAAACACGTATTGCGCAATGTTTTCGAGTTACGTAATCACTATTTTCCGTTATGTTACAATTTGTACAAAAAACACGTATTGCGCAATATTTTCGAGTTACGTAATCACTATTTTCCGTTATGTTACAACTTGTACAAAAAACATGTATTGCGCAATATTTTCACCGTAGGATCCGGTATGTTATAATTTATTTTGTTTTGCGTCTTTCAGCAAAATCGCTTACACGCAGTGCCGTCTGCGCCATATCATATGGCCCATATGTTACAATTTTATCTTAGTTACTCGATTTTATACAAACTATGTATAGTATTTATATGTACTTAATCCGCTGATGTCAGAATTTGTCATAAAAAATGAATCATTTTCCTTTCAGCCGATAAGGACCCAGTTTCTGTAATTAGTAAATAAATTTATGGTGAATGTCGTTGTAATTACCAATTGCTCCAGGTGCAAAGCCATTTCCGTTATACAAATCAAAAAAGATCAAAAGATCACCGAAAGATCACCATTTACTGGCTATTCATGTTACCGTCTACGACAACTTGACAGATCAAAAACGGAACCAAAATACCTAGATCCACTGATCAAACAAACTGTCAGTAGATTATATTAAACTTCTTTTTGACACCATATCACTTTCAAAAATCCCTGGTTTTAGTCATGAAACCGCTTTGTCAATTATTTTTATCTAAAAATATCTAAATATCTAACATTTTTCGAGTGAAATATTTACCGGAGAAAACTTATCGACGAAAATGCTTTTGAGCAAATTTTAATGAATTTGTGCTTCCATAAATTTTCCAGAATTTTCTTCGAATAATTGTTTCTTGGAAAAAGTTGTTATTCATAAGACCATGTTGCCATTTATTAGGATTGTTTACAACTTTTGTAAGGTCGGTTTACAAATTTTGTAAGGCCGGTTTAAATTGAATTCGATCAATATTGCTGAATTGATAGAACTCGGAGCTAATTGGCTAACGCGATGATTATTTTTTCACGCAGTTCAGTTGCACCATTTTTTTTTAATTTATGCGACTCTCAGAATATTGACCGAATTCAGTCTAAACCAACCTTATCATATTTTTGAATATTGTTTTTAGTATTCCTAAACTCGGTGCCTTCACCCTTCTTATTATGGCTTAATTGAAAGGCATATGTTCAACATCATAGGATTGGCGCCTTATGTGTTTATAGTCGTACAGATTTGATGACAGTATTAAGTGGCATATTAACGCAAATAGCCAACAACCAGTTTTTTGACATATTTTAAAATATTATTTCAATATACAATTACTTGTGTGTCGATGAACGACAAAAGGGGAAAATTCAGACAATTTTAGTTTCAAAATGTGAGAAGATTATCTCGTAAACTTAATTAATGTTAAAAAATGAACGATTCAGTTTTGATGTTTTTTACGGTTGAGTGTGAGTCCAGCAGTCAAAACAAACATTTACGCGAAACACTTGCATTTAGTGCAGTTATAAACTGATTGCTTAATGTTATTATTTTTATTTGTAAATTAAATAATAATTAATAACTAATCTTTGAAGTTCATACTACTAAGTACAAAAATACACAATCGTCCCTCCCTAAAGTACGACTCCCTTAAGTGCCGCCCATTTCTTATTTTTCCATTTGAAAAAAACCCTCCTTTGTGACATTCTTAAATTTCATAAAAATATTAAATTACACCACCTGCGCCGTTATCGGGTAAAAATTTGGACTAAAAATTTTCCACCAAACCCACCTACGCACTGCGCCGTTATCGGGTCAAAAATTTTCATTAAAATACGTCCGAATCCTATTTCTGTTTTTTATTAAATGTTTTAATTTGTAGACGCCTCGATCTTTTCTCTATCTTTAAGAATATTTTTAAGGCAAGTTTTTCCGAAAGAATGGCCATTTTTTTTGTTTGAATATAAACGACCATTTTTTTTTAAATGACCATTATAGAAACATACAGGGGTTGGTTATAAGGCCAACCATTTGGACCGTTATTAGGTCAAATGAGTTTTTTGAGAAGCATGCTTTTAGGAAAACAATCTTTAAACTTATGTCTTTTTAAGCTTTTTTTGACCCCGAAATTCCCGCTCGTGCCGTTATCAGGTCAAAATTGTTGATCAAAATTTTCCAGACATTCCGCCTACGCCCTGCGCCGTTATCGGGTCAAAACCAGTTATCGGGTCAAAATTCTTCCTCAAAATGTTGACCCGATAACCTCGCATGTGGTGTACCATAAAAATATGATAAAAAGTCTAAAACTAACAAGTTTTTTGGATTTTTTTACTTTACAATAATGTCAAATAACTGTTAAAAAATTCACAATTAAAAAACATAAAAATCTTGAAAACTGTAAATTAAAATGAAAAAATGCAAAACAATAAAAAAACTTAAGAAAAATGGGACTAAAAGCAAGAAATCAGTAATGAGAAAAATTCGAATTTAGTCGGTTATTTAAAATTTTATTATTCGTTCGATTATTTAAAATCGAAACACATAAATTGTGCATGTAAATTGTATGTTTACTGATAATGTTCCAAAATGAACGATCGGAAACCGTAAAATTACAATTCGAAAATGATGATATTAAGGAGATAATAAGCTAACAATTACGAATTTCGTAATTGTAGTAAATGCCTTGAGCTTTTTAATAGCTCATTTAATTATTAGTCCGTAAAGCTCAAGTAATCGATTTTACAACTTGTCACATGCTCCATTTTACACTTAAAACCCATCTCAACCATAATATAAGTAAATTTGTATGTGAAATTAACTCTCAAAGAACCCGCCGTTTGTAGCCGACAAATTTAGCCCCGCAAAATTAAAATAGAATAATTTATTAATGATGGGAAATAAAATAAAAATGATTAAGTACTGTGTATAGCCGTATTATAATTTCGTATGATGAGAACCACAGTGGTAAATGTAATTTGATGGATTGACAAGAATTTCCGGACTATTTTTAAATCTTCAATAAATTATTTAGAAACGCTAACGGTAAGCCTTGACTGTTTAACGTTCAAACACATCGGTCGAACATCTGTCCGACCGGCCATATAAAAGACCCATGATTTTTCCTTGTTAAATGTAACGATAATAGAAACCAACATAGAATAAGCAATTTGGAACCGAAACGAATCGAAAATATATGATGGTTATTTCAATAATCCAAGAAAATTAACACGACAAAAATATGGTTGTACTAAAAACTCCTTACAAACCTATTTTTTATTTGAAAAACCATATTTTAAAAACCAATTTCAGCGGCTTAAACAAATGTTCACGAAGTTTTTTTAAGTATGCATTCAAAGGTTAATAAATATTTTTTATAGAAAAACACAACCAGCTGAATATACTGTGTGGAACAACTGTGACTGCCGTGGTGATGCCAAAGTTACCTTACAAATGAAACTAACATTGAGCGACATTCATAAATGTTCCATACCGTATAGACCATACGGTTTATTTTAAATTCATTTGTTAGTTTCATTTGTCTGATAGACTTCGGTATAAAATCGATTAAGGCTGAATTTGGGTCGCTGAATTTGGTTCACCTCTAACCAATCACGTCAATGTAAAATGAGATGACCTCTTCCATGGCCCCCTCTTTTTTTTATTTCGCCAATTGCGACCCAAATTCAGCCTTAATCGATGTTATCATAAACAATTCATACCGTTTATTTTTTAAAATTTTTAGCGGATTGTCTCGTTTTGATCTTCGTTTGTTGATTAGATCGTTCGGAATAAGTTGAATTTTTTGATACGATGGGACGACGCTTTGAAGAAATATTGGTTGAACTTGTGGCTAACCATAAGGTCAATATTAATTTGTAAACTAAAAATACAGTTGTTTAACTCATATCTTGTATATCTATCATGTGTAAAAGCTCAGATTGTAAGGGTAATGTCAAGATAACGTTACAAATCATATGAAGATTGCTCAAAGCCCGACAGTCTGATCGCCAACATATGGTCAATGACTGTAATATTGTTTGAAAAAGTATAATGAGAGAAAATAATTTCGAAAAACATTCCATATGCATTAATTTAAAGACAAACGACCTTGACAAAAATTTTTAACGGCATTGTATAGACAAAAAAGGGTTCCAATGAACCGCTATGTGGGTATGGGTTAAAGATAGCGATATGAAAATAGTGATATTGAAATTAATTCATATATCGATTTTTGTATTGCCCCTTGACCTGAACAATGCCTTGCATAAGTGGCGGGCGCATCTGGGCCATTGCCGCCGTCGGCTGTGTCGCCATCATTGCCGGATGCGGCTGCATATGATAAATAACGGGCGGCGGATATTGAACATTTGGATGAACGTTTGGGTTCATTTTCAATTCTTTATTGTTTCTCTACTTTTTTCTTGTTGTTTCTCTATTTTTGTTGATTAATTTGCGCGGCTCGAATCGCGTTGTTTCTGTTCGTCGAATAATACGGGTTAGGAGCAGGCTTTGCCATTTTGGAGAGTAAAAATTATCGCGACTTTATAATTTACAATCTGTCGATCTGTCACCTTTGATGAAGGTACTCTGATTGCCCTAATAAACGGATATTTAATTTTACGGCGCATTTATATTTATAAATCATATATTGTATGCGGGTATGGTCAATGTCACCAACGCAGCGTTAACGATCGCTCTCTCCAGGTGTTTTTTGTTTTGTTTTTTTACGCTTTGTCGTCCGTTAAAACACGAATTTTGATTAGTCAGAATAATTTCCACTTGAAATATCAAATCAACACCCAAGTATCATGCGGGAGCCACAGCCCACAGATTTTTTTTCTAATCATAAAATTCAATGAGAAAAATGTGCGTTTTTTTTTTTAATTTTTCACTTCTGTTAAACGTCAATACATTAAAATCAACATAAAGTTATCAATTATGAAAAACTACATTAAAATTGTTTTTTTTATAATTAAAAACATATGAAAACATTAGAGGTGCAAAATATCTTTTTTTTTATATATTTTGCACCTCTAATGTTTAAATATGTTTTTAATTATAAAAAAAATAACGATAATTTTAATGTAGTTTTTAAGTTAAGAAATTAAGAAATGATGTTACGCAAAATTCCTTCTGTGCTCAGAAGTTAACAAGAAGGTCCATTACCATTACGGTATAATAAAACCGTTACCGTAATTGCTTGAGAGTTAAATCTGTGTGTAGTTTGCGTATAGAATACAGTTCTCAGTGTTTGTTTAAAAAACGTTCGTAAAATGAAGTTCTCAGATAATAAAGCTCTCACATGGACCATGGTTTTTGATTTAAACTATAAGTTATAATTTATAACTACTTTTTATTTTGTTTTCATTTTCGTTCAAAATTAATGAATAATTGCAGTCAACACTATTTCATCATTAATCATTTAAAATGACCCAGTAATGGTCCATAAATACCTTCAGCCGCGGTTCACCGTTGAAAATACTAGTATAATTCCTATTAAACTTCAGTACGTACTTAATTAATTGTCATTTATTATTTGCCAAAAATGTACATATTAACTGCTGTCTACCGCCTCAGCACAATTTGTGCTAGATAAATGGAATATTTTGTTTTTTACAGCGTATCCACGTTCAGAATACCGTGTGTTGGAGCTACAATTGTTGCCGTGATGCCAAAATATCGTTAATATCATATGCTCGACAACACGCGGTATGTAAACAGATTGAACTCGTATCGTAACGTTCTTCAGCAGTCAACCTTTAAGTGAACACAAATTGTGAAAAAATTGAATATTATATTCAAAATAGAAAATTTCGAGACTCACGGTTACTTACATTACTTTTTTTTCATTGTGTACTCTGATAAAATAATATTTTTTTTAATCTTGTTATTCGAAGATATATCGTAGTTTGAAATGACTCGAAACAAATAAACAATTTAGTAGCGGTTGAATATTTATGACCTGAATATTTTATACTAATTTTTTTTTTATTATTAATACAAAAGTAAAGAATATGTACACAAATGAGAATGTACTTTTATACTTCCTCAAATTTTGCACAAGTCACAATTGCGGTTCGGTCCGGAAATTCATCCATTATATTTATGAGAAAAAAAAACAAAATGAAGCTATAATTTATAGCCTATAAATTTTCAAGCAGTACTTTGTAACTGAAATCAATTCGAAGTTTTACTGTACCAAAATGTACACATGAGTTATCTTACACACTAGGTGGTGGCTTAACCCGTGTTCTCCACCGGGATACAAATTTGTATCCCGACCCCTTTCAATTCTTTGCCGTTTCTTAATTACGCGGAAAAGTTACTGTTTGTCTTGGCTGAGCATTTTTTACGGCCTTTGAGGGGTATATGAATTTTAGTAAAATAAAAAAAAAAAATTCAAAATTTTTGCAATCGAGGTCAGAGTGCGCCCGATTTTGGCCTTTTTTGGCCTTGTTTTTCGCAATCAAAAATTTAAAGGCGTTTTTCACTTTCTGGTTACAATTTGACTTTCACCATGCCTGGACCAAATGTGCTCTGACTCCTGGCAGTTCGAATAAAAAAATGAAATAGCGAATCGGATGTCGCAGTAAGAAACGGGAGCGACCAACGCACATACAGTCGAAGACCAATTTTTATAGCATCGTTTATTTATGAAATAGCGTGCAAAAATTGTATTCTTACTAATGAGCCATCAGATTTCGTATTTTTTTTTAATTTTTAAACTCCGACTAAAATAAGCGTAGAAAAATAGCGTAAAACGTTGTGTACTTCGTTATTAAATACCATAAAAAAACGCATTAGAAGCGGGGTTCGCGGACCCCTATATATGTACATAGATATATGATTTTTGTGCCAGATCCTTGAGACGATTTCTCTTTCGGTCGCCATAACTTTTGATCTAGAGATCATACCGACCTAATTTTTATTTTTTTGAATAGGTTAAGAGTAGGCAAAAAATCGGTCCAGCCCTATGTTATATCGAGTTTTTTGTTAATTTTTGGTCTAGAGACCAATCAAGGTTCGACAATGAAGATTTTTGCGCCATTTTTCGCAAATCGTTGGCCTTCGGGTTCTTTAAATCTCAAATTAAAATTTAAATTTAATACCGTTGTTATTTTTTTATGAATGCCAGAGGTCAGACCTTTCAAACTAAAGCTTAACATTGGCCATACGATGTCGCGTTAAGGCACANTATCTAAATCAAATTTAACCAAAACACGAAAGCTTGTACGAAAGTTACCCTTAACTTACGAACGATAATTACGCTTCGACCATGGACGCAAAAAATATTCTGAATAAACGATTAAACTCACTCGCCGTTTTTTTATTCTTTATTAAAAATCTCTGAAATCTTTCACAAATTTCACATGTTTGTAAATTTATTACAGTAACCAAGGACTGACGGTTTTAACAGTTTTTTTATTTGTTTCATTAACGAAGTCAAACAGTTTAATCAAAGCATCACTTAAGCCAAATTGTTTGAATTTTAGCGGTGAATAAAAGTCAATATTTTCAATGTCATTTGAATTCAGCGACTGTGAAGCAAACTTGTAAGAACTCTGAACAACGGTTTCGGCAATCATAAAACGTTCGAGAAACGCAAGAAACGCGAAAAAGCCTTGTTGAGCGAGCCCAAAAGCTTCGGGCAGACTTATTTTGGGGGTCAAAAGTTGTACGATGTTTGTTGGGCGTTATGATTCATAACTTATGAACGGTCCGTTTTTTGCTCATTTTATTTCTGTGAACAAAAAAAAGTTAGGTGTAACTATCCGCTTAATTTTCTCGCTGGCGTACGGACTAGATAATTTTACAAATTTCATTTTTCCGTTTTCCCTTTTGGCTCGCGAGCTCCCTTCCGTGGATCAGCTGATAAGCAAACAGTTACAAGTTTCCCTTCTTTGCAAAATTTATAACTAACTTTTCCATTAACCCATGCTCGTATAACGATACATTTGGATTTTTTGCTCTTTCCAACTTTATAAAAATACACTGTCAAATTTTTTTCGAGCTCTTTCCTCAGCCAGGGAAATATCGTAGTGATTTTCAAACGCGAAACAAATAAATAATGTTACCAATTCTTGGCAACGTTACTTGACAGCGCGTCTGAGGCCTATGTGGCCTGTCATTGGTCTATTTTGAGCGCGCTCGGCCAATCACCGAAAACCAAATACATCGAAAGGCGATTTCCTTCTTTTAAACTATTTTTGTAGTACAGTTCTCCCCCTCTTAAGTGCCGCACTTAAAGAGAAATATGCATTTCCGCTAAAAAATTTTTTTCGCGTTTTAAAATCAGGACGATAAGTAACTTTTTTTATCAAAGGTTCGGAAAATTTTCAGAACGAAACTACCATTTATTTTATATTAGACTCCCTAACTTAGAAGTTCGATGATTTTGTTGAGTTGATTTCTCGTTATATGGTGATGCCATAATTCGCTTATTGAAAGCCACAAATCCTCTTTGTTCATTCTATAGGAAGAATCGCTCGGCAAAATTCTTCTTCGTGCTTTTCGATATTCCCACATCTAAACCTTACATCATACAAAGTTTACCCGTTTAAAGACATATGTTCGAGTATGTGCAAGTTTTTGGAAATTTAACCCATGCCGTCCTGTTCGTCGTCTCTAGTTTTTTTATTACATTTTCGCCTTTTAAGTGGTGGAACTTCATTTTTCAATTCGGCAAGCCTAGGCCTTTCACGTAAATTTCGTGATTGGGATTTCCATCCCTGCTTGTAACAATAAGCCTTGGCGGCCTTTATAAAATGTAAACCTGTTTATAAAGTCTTTGGCGTCTTGCGGCAATATTCCCGAAAGTTTCTAAATACTCGATTGGTTTTAAACCGCGCAGTAACTCCAAATTCATCGGCAGCGTGAATGTGAGAATTGTTTTGGAAAAAGCCATTCGGCCAGTCTGCCATGGTTTCAGTCTCTTTTTAGATTAAATAAAGTATGAAATGCATATTGTACCAATGATGTTATACTCACCTCTTTTTTAGCAATCATGTCCTTTTTCAAACTTTTGGACATTTCCTCATATTCTGATTTCGTGAAAAATTGTTGAAACTCTGCACTTCCAACATTTACTGCATTTTCCCTAAGTAATAAATTTCAATATTTTAGAAATTTTTTTATTTTACTTCAAAGTTCAATATTAGCTCCCAGGGAACAGCCGTGCCTTATAGCCTATAAGTTATAGGCATGTAAAATCCTTAGCCCACATTTTTGTGTGGTTTCGATCCTAGTGGTTCAACGATACTTTTGAATCTTGAAAATAGTGTGCCTAATGGGATAAATTTTTGTAAGTTGTATGGAACAGTTAACCCAAAAATGCCCTAATTGAAGACATTATGCGTTATGATGGTTAGACTAACTTAGTTAGTACTCAGTACTAAGTACTGTTACTTTTAGAGTGTTTTTTTTCTACTTGGGTTTCCGGCTAATTAGATGGGTGACTTTTCTCAGAGATCTGACTATCTAATCCAAAAAGTAAATGGTTTTGTCCAAAAGATTTATTTGATTTTCTGTAATAATATAAAACAGATCTCTTACTGATTAAACGACACCCTATTTGTCTCCTCAAAACCAAAAGCGGATTTTCGACTCGTCTGTCGTGAAAGTGGCGGAACGCTCGACATCTTTAAAAAGCTAATCCGTTTTTATCTGTTTTAGTTTTTTTCATTCACGTCTGATCTATAAAAGACTTAACGACTGGATTTGATTTTTTTCACAAAGCATTCGTTTTTGCGGTCTTAACAATCATGATTTTAAACAATCAAACTCTTCACTTCCGCTAAAAGGAACGTTAAAATAACGATATAAAGGCATTTGTTTAACTTTTTTCAGAGTAAAAATGCGAACTTTTTTAAAGCTGTTTCTTTAGAATTGATGTAATATTTACTTTTTGTAAAATTATGGTCAATAATGTCTTCCTAATACGTTTCCAGATGTTTAACGACTAATACACTACACCCGTTGTGGCCTTATGTTGAGTTTTTAATCTTAACTTTTTCAATAAACCGCCTAATGGTGGCGCCACATAGGAGTGTCCCACTATGACAAAACAGCCCTTAAAATCAGTTCTGGCATGACTCATGACTCATCGAGTAGCCCCGCAAAGCGCGGCTGAAATAGTGCGAGTCATGAGTCATGAGACTTACAATATTTCAGCCGCGCTTTGCGGGGCTACTCGATAATGGGATGTTTTTCAGGAATAATGTTTTATTGGTATATGAATGAATCGCAATTGGAGGCTTTGGCCGTTCCATAGTGTTTTAATTTAAAACAGATATTGAGATAAATAACTTTTAACATTGTCAAAAAGACCGTCATAGTTTCGCTGGCATTGGTGTTGAAAGTTGTCGACAACTCTTTTGATATATTTTTCAAAAATCGATTGGCCCACCCGAGGCCGTGGCTCAGTCCATCCATGTCGCTTTACATATTGAGCAGCTAGTTTTCGGTGGAAATGAATTTTATAATCGAGAGGAATTATTCGTTGATCTAAAAAGTAAATGACTAGAAATGTATCGCTTGAAAAGATTTAATTGAAAACAACAAATCCGAATTTTTCCAAGGAGTTCGCGGAAAAAATGAAAAATAATAGCACTCGCGTGACCTATGGTAAACTATGGTGCAGCCTGTCGTGCTGGGCTCGGCATAATTGACTCTTTTTTGGCCCTCACTTAAGAAACCAATTTTCGCTTTAGCTCGAACATTTGTTGGCTCGGTTCGGCTTGTTCAACCTCAAAAAATGTTTGGCTTGGCTCGTTATAGCTCGAACTTTAACTGGCTGGGCTCGGTTTGGTCAAACCGAGCCATGCCAAATTGAAACTTTTGGTTCTAAGCGAGCCAAAGCGAGACAATTGCCGAACCTGTTATAATGTTTTAGTCGGCATTAAAAACGGATTGATGTTTCGGGGTTAACAATTATTAGAATGAGAACTAAAAAAATCCCTATATATTATTGGTATTAAGCGTCAGACATAGGCTATGTCACATAGCTCAATTCTTAATCTTTAACTCACAAAGCGCGTGAGAATTTTTACTGTAGGTTTACAGTGAGTTTTCAGGTTTATTAGTAATGAGTCATTACTAATGACCCATGACTTTTCACAGATTATTTTTGAAAATATCGGAATTTCACGAACTGCAAAGTGGAGTTTTTACTTTTATGGTACTATATAAGGGTGTTACAAGCCTATATTATTAAAGCAAATTTAGATCGGCCATACCGTTTGGTAAAGGGGCTATTTTAGGAGCGGGGTAAAAAACCGTTTATGAGTACTTTTGCGACCACACATTTTTGTCGCGAATTGTTGTTAAAAATATGGTTATTATGATAATTTGGGTGAGATTTCGCGACCACTGTTTTTAGGTGGAAAAATGGTCGTGAAACCTTGTTAAAAACAGCATTTGGCGACCATTTGGTCGCCAAACCATATTTTTAACAACAAATCGCGACAAAATGTGTGGTCGCGAAAGTATTCATAAACAGACTTTTTCGCGTGAAGTACTCTTCACCCTATTTTATGATGAACCGAAAAATACTTCACAGTCCGTCTTTTCTCTGCACTTCATCCGTGGAATATTTAAAGAATCCTTGAAGAAAACACACACAACCAGTGTCAGTGATTTAATTAGTTTACAATTCAACATATATCTGTACTATAATTTTCCTGGGACAAAACGCTTGTCACTCAAGTTAAAATTTTTGGGTATATGTACTAAATTAAGCATGTTACTTGTCTACTCACCACGGGCCGTTGATTTCGGTAATACGTCAAACAGAAAAAATAAAATATATGTACTTGCGTAGAACTTTCGGAAAATATACATTTTACTCATTGAGGGGAAAAAAGGCAAAGATCTATGAAATCGGTCGGAAAATTCTCATTAGTTGCAGCAAATGTGATTCAAGATTAAACGATTAGGAGTTCATCTATAGTGTGCCCTTTTTTAAGCTCAAAAGTTAGTTAATGTATAATAATGAACTTGGCACGAATAAACGTGTAATTTCTAACCCCAATCTTCCATAAATCTTTATCTCCTTGATAATTTGACGTCACAAATTTTACAACACTGATAATGATTAGAAAAATATGTACAAAGGTAAGTACAATCCTTAGTTCAAATATGGACGTTTTGGATTCCCGAAAATAGCGTCCGTATTGGGGTGAATTCTCATAAAGTGTCCATTTTCAATTGTTTTGTAGTCATTTTTACACAGACAGCGTCCGTATTGGAAGAAAACTTCCGTATTGAGTGTGTCCGTATTGAGATTAAGGACTGTATTAGTGTATGAGATTCCGGTTGAAATACTGTTTTTTTTAAATAACGCCTAAGGGGTTGCAATGCAACCGTTGCATATGCAACCGTTGCATATTCCAAAAGTGTCAATTCGTGCACGTTTAGGAGACTTTTTTTGTCTAAAAGCGTCTCTAACGGGCAAGATTGTCCCTGTAAAGAACGTCCCTCTTGGTTGTACTAAAACAGAATTTGGGTGACTGAAATTGGGACACCGTAGTAAGTTGTTTAACAATACTCTAATGTTTTCGGAATTTATTCGAATAATCTCGACAGCAGAAAAACGGGAAAGTAAGTTTACTAAAAGATGAGTTACGCAAACTGGATTTAACGCCCTGAGTGGTATTTCCGGAAACCATTCATTCTTCTGTTTTGGACCGACTTGGTTTGAAAAAATTCTTGAAATGAATTTAGATAGAATTTCCAAGTGTCTGGATTTTTTGCGGATTTTCTCGCCAGCTCCATAATTTCGCCGGTAACATGCATTTTCCGTTTTCCGGACCGGTTTCGTGCCCGCATAAGGGCCTCCCGGTTATTTGCGAGGCGATTTTGGCCAATCAAGTCCCGTCGCATTCTGTCTTCGGCAAAAGCCCCAAAAATGACACAGAGTAATACCATGGAATGATGCTGCATTTCGATATTATATGTCAAGCAAGAAAAAATGCAACTTTTATATTCTAGGTGAATACTTTTTTTTGTATAGTTAATTTGTGACTGAACCGTCTTCGGAGAGCAAATATATTGCTTTTATTACCTAAGACTTACAACTATAATACACTTCTGGAAAATAGGCGAATGGTCATTAAAATTTCAATATACTAGTTTTAGGTCACTAATTGGGCCCAATTGGGTTGTAATAATGTACATACGTGTGTAAGATACAACATACGTATGCGGCCGGTATATGCTATTAATTAAGGACCGGTCAAACGTTCTGTTTAGAAACCTTACACAGATGAAGATTTACAAAAATTTAATTATATTCCTTAAATATTTTGTTTAATTAATAGCATCAACTGTGGTACGGTTTTTTGGATAAAGAGAACGGTTTTTTGAGATAAATGAAAACGGACAACGGATTTACAATCTATAATTGAATCCCTCTGTGACGTTATGTTGCGCCACCTTTTCTTCTAATTTTCGCTTTAACTTTCAATAAACGAGCGGCTTTTGCAATTATTAATGTAAATTTGAATTAATTATTAGACAGGCTAGTATAAAGTTAAAATGAAAATGAATAAAAAAAAAAAAAATTTTAGAAATTTTTTGGGCAGATGACGGCCACCAATTTAAACTTATTATATCCATAAACGTACCAAACCTGTTGGTCCAAAAGCTAGTAAAAAATTCCCATTGGAAACAATGTTAAAATTACTGACCCTTATTTGGAGAAACCCTACTTTTATCGAAAAAACGACCCTTATTAAGCACTACTGAACCTTATTTAGCACAAAAGACCCTGATTCAGCAGACCCTTTTTCAGCACCCCCTCAGTATGTCAATTTTCCTAATTTGTTTTGATTTTTGAAAATAATAAATACGGCCGGTGACCGCCGGTCCTTAAGCCGCCGGCCCTTAAGTAAAGGAACTATACTATTCATTCTTGTCTAATTTGTTCTATAACCTATAGGCTATAGGATTAATTTTCCCGCTATTAACATTTATTTGAAAAAAAGCCCTGACTTACACGCGTGAGAAAATACGCAATAATTTATAAGTTAGGGCGACAGTTTTTCATGATTTTTTACCTCAATTAAACTTTTTGTAATGAAATGTTAAATAGCAATTATTAGCCTCAAAAGCTTATTTCTGGGTAGTATTTGTCGGATAAATATTAGCTTAAAATAAGTTTTTTTTTAATCAGTTGAACTTTAAAATTATGAGAGGACCTAAAATAATTCTGGAAGTACCATTTCGTGTTTTTTATCCGTGTCAATATGTGAATTGAATATACTGTCCGCTAACAAATAAGTCACGCCCAAATAAGGCCTTCTTTAACGCTGAACCCCACAGTCTAGTAGTGGGCAACAACCCAAATAAGTTACAATTTTTTAGACAAATATCGATACTAATTTGGACTGTATACTATATGTCTACGTTTCAATAGTCACGATTATTTTAATAATGGTACTCATCATTATTAAAGCATCTTATTGATACGAAAATGAACTAACACTTAAAACGGGGGCTCATAGCATAATTGTGAGCAATTTAAAAATTTAGACCCCACTTAGGTACGATTTATACGTGAAAAGTAATTTTAATGTCAATTAGGGTCTAATTGGAAATGTATATATACTTTACGTACAACCCCTTTATGTATACGCCTAAACGTAGCGTCTAGTAAAAGGTAATTTCTTATATATTATAAATATTATAATCCGAATACCCCAATAATGATAATCACCTAAAAACGCCCGATATTCTCAACACGGTTACTCTAATTCAAAAACGCATGAGGGCCGGTTATAAGGTCAGAGGTTTCTTATTGTGCCTAAAAACCTAAAATATTTTTTAATACTTAAATTTTGATGGAAAAATTACAAAAACGATTATAAAAAGTTAAAACGCATGGTTTTATATACACCGGATGCGTAGTTATCGGGCGGGTTGGCCTGCTCGTGCCGTTATTGGGCGGGGTTTTTTCACCAAAAAACGTTTTACTTTTGCGCATACGCCCTGCGAAGTTATCGGGCACCTTGCGCAGTTATCGGGTACCATAAAGAATTATTACGCCTTCGCACTGCGCAGTTACCTGGCCGGAAATTCTCAAAATAATAATTTTTGGACTCTTTTTGTTTAACAAATTAATAATTTTTATTTATTAAATAAAACTCTACACCCCTATGAGCTCATCCACCTCCTTTATACAACCAAAAGTTGCGGATGTACTGCGCTTTTATCCGGCCACCTACTTATTTATGCCTCGATTTTCAAGGTTTTTGAGTAAAACACTTGTTAAGATAACTGGTTAGGTGTATATAAAACATAATAAGCTATATAATACGGTAAAGGAGTGATGTTGAGTTGTAAACAAATCAACGTACCGTCCTTAATTGACATAATGTCAGCCAATTTGGCTAACGACAATTTTGTATTGCGCAATTCCCCGCTCGTGCTGTTATCGGGCGGGATTTTTTGATTTTTTTTCCGTATTCCGCCTACGCCCTGGGCAGTTATAGGGCGCCCGATAATCTTATCATTTATTGGTGGCTCCGAAAAAGCTTATTATTGCACTATGTGACGAAGTGCCCAATCAAGCGGAAACATAACGGCTGGAAACATAACGGCTGGAAACATAACGGCGCAGGGGGTGTAATTAAGGACCAGATCAACTTGTTAGCTTATTATCAAGTTAGTGCGGCATTAATAATGCCAAAAATTTCGAAGCTGGCCATCACGGGCAAAATATTAGGCTTGAATAAATAAACGGCTTAATACTTAACTGTGATTGGTCAACCGCCGAGGTGTTAGGAGAAGCAAACCAATCATATCCTGTATATGATATCAGTATGCTGCATCCGTATGCATACATAAAAAATAATTAAATTATTATACTTATTACAATTTATAAAGACATTATAAAGTGTTAAAATATTCTTCTACATTTTTCATTTCGAATTTTGATGAAAAATGCCGTATTCGAAACTGTAAATAAATTAATACTTTAAAAATACAATATTACAGTTTAATAGCTTTTAGTAGCTTTTCGCCATCGTTTGATTTTTATGAGAAAAACACCAACTGTTAATTTCAATGCACGTTTATCGAACGAGACGGTCATGTAAAAGGACCAAGAATACGATTTATCGTCAAATTCTTTATGAAGCCAAATATTTTCAATTTCGTTTTTTGTACTTTGCACAGGAATGGGAATTTACTATATGCCAAAATTCAGCAAAACTTTTGCTGGATGCAAGTTTGATACTGTGATTTAACACGATTTCTTTTTTTAATTTCGGGGTTTGATTAGAAGGTCCTTGAAACTGAATTTAACCCTTTAAAATTATCTAAAGACGTCTCATAAATTAAAATAAACGGTTGAAATTACGAATTTGAAAAATAATTTTGCAGTAAGTTTTCTATAAAAGTGCTAATACAATAGGTATCAACAATTGGGAAACTCGAGAAGCTTTAACGTCGATAGAGTTTGCTAATTATAAATGCTTAGACTTTTATGATCAACGAAGAGAATCAGAATTTGGTAAGTAAAAATCATAAAGATGGACTAACATATACATAGATTTAGGGCGAATTCCTAATTTTTTTACCCCGAAAATAAAGTTATTTATATGTTGCTGAAAAGGAGTAATCGACCACGGCGCATCTGATAGTGACCATTAGAACGGCTAAAAACCAACCGGTTAGGAAAAAATCACCATTTACCACTAAAATTTTATGTTTTTTGGCTCTGGTATTCGTCCGCATTTACTCCGCAAGTGAGATTTTGCAACCATAAATAGAGCTTGCGTCAGCGGTCATTTTGATTTGTGTAATATCATTATGATATATTATAACATATGAATGGTATATGTATAGGGGGTTGTCAGATTAACATCCATGATCCTAGCTACTGAGTTAGAATTTGTAAGTTACAATAATAAGGCTGGCTAAATTATACTTGGCGCTCCCATTGCCGTGATTAGTGTCAACGAGAAAACAATTTACTACATTCATAATCTATTCTTTAGGTGTTAATATTTCGTATGTTGCAGAAGGCGGACAGGGTATTGTTTATAAATGTTCTACCAATGACCCTACCAGTGACCTGTCAGAAACCGCGATAAAGTTATACAAGGACCCACAATGGGTACGTACAATCGAAGGTCTCTTAATGATTACAAAAATGATTATGTATACGTGTGATGAAAAATTTTTAGATTAACTTTACAGAAAATGACATCAGAGATAGTGCCATGTCAGTTTGGTTGATACAAATATTTTTGTACATAATTTTATAGTGTTGATTCTGCAAAAATTAAAACAAAAACTTAATGATTTTTTTCTCGCAACATCTTTGTATTGAAAATTGGTTCCATACGTCTGTCAGCGATTTTCCATTCGAGCCCGCTTACGTGAGATATAAAGTGATAAAGGTCAGTTCGTGCAAATATGGAGGATGTTACCCCTGAGAGTTAATCATAATTAGGATGGGTTTCGGGGAATTGAAATCTCGTCAAAAGTTGACGAAACTTTATATACGGGCAACCATGGGAGGAGAAGTGCAAAAAAGTACATTGTACTTAAAAATTTGTATCATCTCACGTGTTGGCGCTAGAGAGCAATATGTATTTTTGAACTACTACACAGTTTTAAAGCCAGAACCCACCAACCAAATGATTTAGCAGATTTCTGTTTTGACCAAATGAATCACCGAAACCAAAAGTAAAGCTTGTTTCCATTTTTTTTGTCAACCAAAAACAGAAAAAAACATTGGAACGCATTTGTATGATTATTTTTATGGCCGTCCCTACACACGACAGTCAGCTGGAAAAATTGAAGAATTTCTTAAAAACAAAGAAGATGTTGGATTTGGCGGGCGAATGGGCGAGCCGGTGGTTTATCGACAGGCCGCTCGAAATTTCGCACTAATGCATTTGACAGTATATGACGAATTGCCAATCAAAATAAAATATACAGTCAGGCTGCAAAAAACAAATATCGCGCCCGAACGAAAATAAATCTTAAAAAAAACGCAAAAAATGTTTTCTCAGAAAAACAACGGCTATCAGTTTTTTTAAGATTTCTATTTGGAGGTCGTGATACAATAGCGTTAATATTTAAATATTTCCGAAATAGGGTTTAAATGTTCTGGTTTACACAACCTATTAACAGATTGTTCATGGTGGCATTGGAATACCGACTGTGTTTATGAACACTTGAGCGAAAATATGTACCTTTCTTGGCCTGGTATCAATGCGACTCTTGTCGCGGGCATTCTTGATATACCTGTAGATGAAATGGATGCTGAATACAGGCCAGGATAAAAGCAAATGGGATGGATACAAGAAGCTTATAATCTAAACACCAGGAGTGCGCCGTTAACGGGTCTACCAGCCGGTAGCAAGCAGGTTTTTCTAGAATTTTCTAGAGGATACGCTTAATAAATTGTTTGTATTATCGCCTACACATGTGTCCGTTAATGGATCTATTTGCCGTTTTCAAAAACATGTTATTCCACTTAACGGCGCACCATGTGTATCATTACATACCCGCGTATGAATCCTAATAAAAAAGATGGTTAGACGAAACGTTACATGCAGGTAACCAACACGTTGCCTTTTGTCACAACGACGGTCACGGCAACAATATGATGGTTGAGACGGACAACAACGGTGACGTCATTCCCGGAAGTCTAATTCTTATTGATTTTGACCTGGCAGAGTGGGGATATCGTGCTATGGATCACGGATTTGAAATCTTTTTATAATATAAAAAAATAAAAAGACATGATTATAAAACCAAAAAAAAAAAAAAATTACCCTTAATTTTAGAGCTTATACTATAAGCCTCATAGGCTATACATAGACTATAAGTTATAGCCTAACAAATTTCGTCACAATTTGACGGTGAAAAAATCAGACTTTATAACTAACCCATTACTTTAATACGGTTTCTAACCCGAGTAATAGACTTTGAATACTATTTTATGTTCACTGGGGGATTAGACGAAGTGACCGACGATTTTATAGAGGACTTTATATTGGAATACTTGACTGTGTGGAATTCTCAAAGTAACGAAAAGTATTCGGTTGAGGAAATCATTTTCGAGCTCGAGCATGAAAGACCATATCTCCTGATGGAAGCAATGCTGCGGGAAAGGAAGCGGTTTTCACACAAATACGATTAGACTTTGACATAATTACAGGCATTGTTGGTTATAAGGTCAAAGTATGAAAAGGAGGGAGGTCTTCAGCCAATTAAAAGCCAAAAAGACATGATTGATGTTGAAATAAGGACTTGGCATTTTAGCAGTTCAAATGCTAGACCTTCTAACCAACAAAGCCTGTATGTACTAATAAAGAGGGGCTAATATTAAGGGACACTTTAATAAGGTTAAAGGGAAACATAAATTGAAAACCCCGGAGATTCGGGATGGAGCTCTAATATATCCGTAAAATACGACCCCTAAATTTTCCGTATCTGTCAAAACTTACTTGCTTTAGATTATCTTCCCCCTTATTTAGGTGTCACTTGATATGAGACCCCTCTGTAGGGCGTAGTCTGAAAAGGTCGACTGAAAATCGTCGAAAGCTGCAAAGGTCGAGAAAGTTTTGATAATTTAAGAGTTTGGATCTTTTCCGGTTTCGACTTTTTGAGAGTTTTGACCTCTTCAGGCATTTTCGACCTTCTCTTTCCGACCTTTTCAGGGCATCGACTTTTTCTGTATTCGACCTTTTCAGACTGCGCCCTCTGTAGCTGTTTATTTTTTCTTTTTTTGACTTAATGCCGTCGACGAAACACGGCACCACAAAAATGATTTTATAGAAATTTACCGCCAAAAATGACCTGACCTGAGTTTAAAGAAGGCCTTTTCCCGCTTCACGAAAAACACTTGCCCGAATCCACCAGGGAACCGTTAAAAGTGCATATGGCTTTATCAATCCTTACTATATCCAGCGATACAAAGATATCTGTCGAAAATTTGGGCATCGATATACTGATGAATAGTTGAGGGGAGCAACAAAGAGTACGAAAAAAAAATTTACACAAATTTGCAGGAAATTCAACTGTTTTTACATACCGTACAGGGGGGTTGGTTATAAGGTTAAGGTCTGAAAANCCCCTGTACGCTATTTTGTGTCCGAAATACAATTTGAAACATGCAGCATGACAATTTTAAAAAATAAAATCAAACCAGTTAGACAAATAGTGGTAGAAAATACCAATATGAGATATCTCAATCCCATCTACACTAATGTTGTTCCAAAAGTATGCCACCTATAAACTTAAAGTGACATTAAATTTTCTTACTAATAAAGAAATACTTATTCCTTGTTATTAACCGAAACCTGGGACACTTAAAAAGGTCCAATTCCGGTACGATTTTTATTCCCAAAAGAACAAATTATTAATTTACTTAAAGTACAGTTCCGGGACACAAAGTGCATTCACCGGACGGTTTTTAATGATAAAATGAAACAAAGGTCTAATTCCGGGACAAAATCGGACTTTCACTCAAATCTCAAAGCGTACCGGAGTTGGCCTACCCTTGTATACTCTACATTATACCATATGCTGGCGGGCTTTGCGTAATCTTCATATGATTTTTAACCTTATTTTGGCAAAACCGAGACAGTCTGTGCGCCAATATACGGTAGAACTTAATAGTTTTTTATATCTACTCTCAAGTAACTGTAGACAATTAAGGGACTCAGAGCGTCATATGGTATAAACTTCCACCGTGGTTGTGTTTTGCTCAAATTTTAACCATGTTTTTGTTTTAATTTTTAATCACGAAAACAGCTGGTGTAATTTTGTTTAGATTAATAACATGAATTAGAAATAAAGGAGTGAATAGGAATTGAATTATAGGTACAGAAAGGTTTGAGGGCTCGACGGCCGAGGCCCTTGTAGTTCAACATAGTTTTTTTCGTTTTTTTTTTTGTAGGCACCATTGGTCCAGCGGTTATAAGCTCCAGTGATCTTGCCAGGCACATTCATAGCATATGTAGTAAGAATGTTTATGACATTGGATGCGATCACACTCAACGACCGCACATTTCATAAAGGTCTGGCTCTTACAATCACGAATAACCTGAAAATGGTTCGAGAAGAAAACAATTGTTCGACAAAAAACAATGCGGATAATTTTTTTTATCTCATTTAGTCGCCCGCAGATTTGAAATTGACGAGTGTGGAAACCACAAACTATTCTGTAGGACTAAATATTTTTCTGCCACTATAGTATTAAAATGACACTCTTAAAGTGGACATATAACCACTACTCCCAGTCCGGACGCTACAAATACTATACTGTATCGTCTATACAGTTTGTGTGGTGACGAGTTGACACTTTGGTTTCCGATTTTTTTCGTGAAAAACTGTCAACTCGTTCTAAACTGTCACTTCGTTCCGTCACTTTTGCCCAAAAAACTTCGTTCGTTACCACACCAACTGTATATGGGGCTCCCAATACGCACGATGTTTTCGAAAATCTAAATGTAGGCACTGTACAGAGGGGTCGCCAAGTAAGGGCCCG
>SCLG01000057.1:82365-94155 GCA_004367875.1 Oikopleura albicans
AAAAAAAAAACGTAAAAAGACATGATTTCAAAGATTTTTTCCCAAAACACATAGTTCAAAAAAAATTGACTTGACCTTAGTGCAAGAAAAAAATGACTTAACCTTAGTGCAAAAAAGATGACTTGACCTTATAGCGGTCACCTTTTGTGACCTTATAACCAGACCCCCCTGTAAATATTTCTATTTCTTTTTATTTCGGCACCGATGCACCATTTGGCGCTAACTATTACAGAATAATAAGGGCCCTATTCTTAAAAAAATAATATTTCAAATGCGTAGTGCGCAGGCATAAACGCTGGAAAAACATTGGCCAAAAAGTATATATTTATATTTTACTATTACCTGAACGAATATTTGGGTTGATTCTTTGACGATAATTTTGCTGATTGCGGTGTTTTTGGTGGCGTCTTGTTACTAAACGTATGTGTTTCATTTGATCGATTTGAACTGAGGCAAGACTTTATTTTCCGGGTTACTTTTTTCAACCGTTTCTTGATTGGTCTACCAAGAGACGAATCACTCGAAATATAACTCGAAACGGATCTGTTTCGGGATCTATTTCGGGAGGTAATAAAGTGAGTACAAAGGGTTGCTAATAAATGAATCCGTACAGAAGATTCGTTATGGACATTTAAGTCTTTATAAAAATGATCATAAAAAATCTAAAAATTGAAGTTCTTTCCTTTGACGTCGTAGAAAACGGAGGTCTTCATAAAAAAAACGTAAAAACACATGATTTAACATATTTTTTCCAGAAAGCATGCTACTCAAAACAACTGACTTGACTTTAGTGCAAAAAAACTGACTTCACCTTATAACGGCACAAATGGCTGACCTTATAACCAACTCCCCTGTAAATAATAACCAAAGTCTTTTTTTCGTATTTGAACGGCAAAGTCGCAGACCTTACAACCACCCCGGTCAAAAAATAACTCGTCATTATGAAGTCTTAAACGTTAGACCCTTTACCATAACAAATATTCCCTAAGACCAAAAATTATCAGCATTGTTACATAGTATGTAAAACAGCATAGTTACATAGTATGTAATACATACAATCCCATGGGTGTTAAAACAAATGTTGAATACAAATACATATACGTATAAAATTTACATGTGGAAACCCTATTTGCGGTCACCCTATAACCACCCATCGCTGTACTCGCTTGTTTACGCCCCTGTTTGAACTTGATGAGTCATCGTGGTTATTTGACCCGTAAGTATCGTTTTGAAAAGGGTAAAACCCAGGGGGATGGCAAGTATTCGGATTCTTGGGATCATACCAATCCGGCCAGAGGTCAGGGGATTCGTCCTTCCACCAATCCCATGGAAACGGTTCCCTCTCCTCTTCCTCAGACTTTGGAGAACCACTCCCACTTTAGTATATTTTATTAGAACAACGAGTATATTTTATTAGACAAATTACAGGGGCGTCTCACATTAAGGGACGGTTTGCTACATTTCATCAAAGCCTTTTTTGACCATTAATTTTAACTGTGTCCTTAAATTTGAATTTTTGGAATCTTTTTTCGAAAAAAATGCGTATCTTCGAATCTTTTTACAGGGGGGTTGGACAATTGTGCCTTACTTTGAATTATGTCCCCTATTTTGGTGTCCCTTAATGTGAGACGCCCTGTATGCATCAAAATATGAGTTATGGGATGGTTATAAGGTCCAGGCAAATTGTTTCTCAAAGAACACATTTCAACACATTGTAAAACACGAAAAAATGATAAAAAAAAATATTTTTCGAAAAATACTGATAACGATATTAAATAGTACACCAGAATCCGGTGAATAGATGTATCTTTATATTGCGAAACTTTGGCTGAAATGCACCAAGATAACGGTACATTGTGTGGGCGTACGGCTTAAATTGTGTGGGAAAAACGCAATCCGCGACATATACGCCTTCCCCACGCATTAGCCAAAAACTAAAGTACACCGCCTGTCTACGTAACTTAACGCCACGTAACTTAACAAAATTGACTTTTTTTCGAAAAGTTTTGTTAAGTTACGTAGCTACGTAGCTACGCGTAGACAGGTGGTGTACGTAAATACGAAAACTTTAGAAAGTTGAGATCAAATTTTCTGAGGAATGTTTGTAATCGTCGCAAATAATTATTTCTCTAATGAGCAGTCAACTAGAACGGCACCGTGGTCTTTCGGCGAAAATTTTCAAGGAAAATCGTAGTCACGGAAAAGCTAATATTAGCTAATATGGGTCCGTCTGTGTACTATAGTACACAGACGGACCCAGCTCGGTAGAGAATTTGACGATATTTTCTCCGAAAAAAGTTTCCTTGCAGTTTCTCCGAAAAACCGCGGTGCCAAATTAAATAAATCGCTGGTTCAAAGACAAACCTTTTATGTGTATCAACGGGCGGCTGTTCGTCGCTGGATAATTCTATAATTGACTCAATGACAGAAGATGTACGTTCACTGTCATGCTTTTGGCCCTCATCACTACTGTCAAGTTTTTTAATGAGTCTGCGGGTTAAATATGTTGCGTGGTCTGTAGACGGCTGCTGATTGGCCACAACTTCCTCGTCCGACTCGCTAGACGAAATCGTATATTTTTTCTGACGAGTTTTTTTCATCTAAACATAATTGCTCGGATCGATTTTTAATAAATTAAATTATCAAACATTTAAAAATGGATAAATAAAATGGACATATTTCTAAGGCACCGGTTCCTTTTTGAAGAAACACAGTTGAAGAAAAAATTACTTATTTCAGTAAAAACTTAGTTAATTAATTACGATGAATCGAGTCACTTGAAGCATTTCGTATCGTAAACTTTCAATATTTTGTGTTATAAAATCATGACATCAAAATTTCATTTTATGGCTTTTGAATTAGAAATATATATTTTTGAAAATAAAACTTAAAAATGACACATGCAGTCCTTACTCCAATTACGACTCGTAATTTACGAGCGCTCCCATTACGGCCGCTTTTTTCGTCAACAATTATTATCCCATTACGGCCGCTTTTTTATACGACCGTATTTTGGGGGTCCACAATTCCATAAGGGCCGTTTTTTCTTGATAATTTTGGCCTAAATCATTACGGCCGCTTTTTTCGAGAACCGAAAACGGCAATAATGGAAGCAAGGACTGTAATTTCAAATTCAAAAATCCAAAAAAACATATTGAAATATTACGATATTTCAAATGTTTCACGTGACTCCATCTTAGTTCACTATTTTTTTAGTGAAATAGCTGAACTCAAATGAACTGGGCGCCATAGGAATACATATGTTTGAATGCAAAAAAATCTGGTTAATGTCAAGATTGTTTATCGTCCAGTTGGTTTGATAATTTCATCATAAATAATTCCATATCGTTCATATCGGCTCTGTCCTTGTCCGTAAACGGGAGAGGATCCGAGCAAACTTCCGAAGCCACTCTCACGGTACTCTCACGTTTTATCAACTGAATCATTTCGGCCTCTGGATACGGGAGGTCATGATGTGGAATAAGATCCGCATGTGGAATACATGCAGCTTGTGAAGAATTAATGTGTTTAATTTTACATCCGGAAAAAATGATGTGGAATAATTTGGCGTGGGTTCAGCATATCGATAAAAAAAAGGGTTGTGGTAGTTTTTTTTAAGCCAACCCAAAACTCGGGCGACATCTGCCGGCCGCAGCTTTAAAAGAAAATTAAATTTTGCAGTCTTTGACCGAGAGCGATTTTTTAATTCGGGACCGGAAGTACCGGTAAAATGCGGTTTAAAACCGGAAATGGGGCTTTCTCGAGAACGCGACGGCAGAGTTTTTTGAAACTCAGATCATTTCGTTAATTTTATGTCCTGATTATGATGGTGGGGTCAAAATTGTAATATGCCCCTCTATGGGGGTCAAATTATAAGTTCCTCGTATGACAATGGCAGACCCCTCATTCGATTGTTTTTTTTATGACACCCACTATTCCATGCGCTGAATTGATTCGGTACGCTGAATTTATTCCACACGCTGAATTTATTCCCTTTGGTATAATATAATAATGATTTGGTTGACAAATTATTCCACATCATGACCTCTCCTGGATATTGCCGCCCGTATTCCCACTCGGCAATTCCGTGCTCTTTCCGATCGAAATCATTTAACCCTCGGACGTACTCGTCGACCTCATACATGGGGATAACGCGCTGCTGCAATTCGTACTCCAGTTTTTGAATTTCTTTCAAGTTATTTTGTTCCAGACACAGGCCCTTGCCTATTATTACACCTTCGGCAAAATAACGGCGACGCTAAAAGGAAAGAATTCAATTGATTATAATTTATGTGACGATTTTTTTTCACTATTCCACTAAAAAGACATGATTTTTAGACAAGATTTTTTTCTCCCAAAAACATAATTATCCAAAACTGACTTGACTTTACTGCAAAAGGGTTCCAGTACCATATATCATTTTTATTAGAAAGAAAAAACTGACTTCACCTTATAACATGTATTTTATTTGAGTACCAAATTTTCGGCTTTCGCCATCTTCAGGGTATGATATACTAATACTGACAGAATGTTGAAAAGTAATAAACAAATCCGAAACTCCAGAGGTTCTAGAATAATGTGTTTTTGAAAGAGAAGTAAGGAAGTGGGTANTGACAAATGCAGTCCTTACTCCTCCTATAGAGCACTCCCATTACGGCCGCTTTTTTCGTGAACAATTTTTTCTTGATAATTTTGGCCTAAGTCATGACGGCCGCTTTTTCGAGAACCGAAAACGGCAAGAATAGGAGCAAAGACTGTAATTTAAAATTTCCAAAAAGTCCAAAAAATTAAATCTTGGTGTCATGACTCATATAGTTTATAACATATAGAAATATTACGATATTTAAAATGCTTCAAGTGACTCCATCTTAGTTCACTAATTTTTATAGTGAAATAGCTGAACTCAAATGAACTGGGCGCCATGGGAATACATATATTTGAAATAAAAAAAATCTGGTAAATGTCAAGATTGTTTATCATCGAGTTGGTTTGATAATTTCATCATAAATAATTCCATATCGTTCATATCGGCTCTGTCCTTGTCCGTAAATGGGAAGGGGTCCGAGCAAACTTCCGAAGCCACTCGCACGGTACTCTCACGTTTTATCAACTGAATCATTTCGAGCTCTGGATAAGGGGAGGTCATGATGTGGAATAAGATCCGCATGTGGAATAATTTGGCGTGGGTTCAGCATATCGATAAAAAAGGGTTGTGGAATTATTCCATGCGCTGAATTGATTCCGTACGCTGAATTTATTCCACACGCTGAATTTATTCCCTTGGGTATAATATAATAATAATTTGGTTCCACATCATGACCTCTCCTGGATATTGTCGCCCATATTCCCACTCGGCAATTCCGTGCTCTTTCCGATCGAAATCATTTAACCCTCGGACGTACTCGTCGACCTCATACATGGGGATAACGCGCTGCTGCAATTCGTACTCCAGTTTTTGAATTTCTTTTAAGTTATTTTGTTCAAGACACAGGCCCTTGCCTATTATTACGCCTTCGGCAAAATATCGCCGACGCTAAAAGAAAGGGATTCAATAGATGATAATTTGTCTAAAAGATGACTTGACCTTATAGCGGTCACAACTTGTGACCTTATAACCAGACCCCCTGTAGAAAAAAATGTACCAGCGGGGGACGTGTTCATTAAAAAAAACACAAAAAGACATGATTTTAAAACAAGATTTTTCTCCCAAAAAGCATGCTTATCAAAAAACTGACTTAACCTTATAAGTTATAACCAGTGTTCGAAAACATCCGAGATTTTTGGATGTAGATGGGCTGATGGTCGATGGTCGCTGAGTTAGAAGTAGATGGTCGCCGATGGTCGACCATCCAACCATCTCGACCATCCGACCATCCCGGTTGGTCGATATTTCGAACACTGGTTATAACGGTCCTAATGACGGACTTTATAACCAACGTGTATGCGAAAAAAAAGCGACCAGTATCATAAATCTTTTTTTTTTGAAACAAAAAACTGGCTTCACCTTATAACGGTCAAAAAGTCATACCACGGTATAAGTTGTCTTCCACCTCTGTACGCATTTTATTATGAAAATGTTAAACTTACCTTATGGGCTATATGATACGCAGTAAATGGCAAATCTCGGTGATTTCCGAGTGCAATTGAGCCGGATCTAGAACCGAAAAAAAGATGCATCCCGCCGGATTCTCCCGCAAAAAGACCATTCATCGAACTGCCAATGAGAATAACTGACAAACTCCCAGACCAAAACGTTAAACGGCGTATACTAAATAATTCTTATTTATATAAAATGAAAGTAACACAATTGTCGGGTGGTAAAACCGAAAAATAGATAACTTAGAAATTAGAGAAAACTGAAAACAGATTTATTCCTAGAAAGATAAATCTTTCTAGAAATCTAAATTTTACCGCGGTATACCGTTTTCAATGAAAACTTTTCATGTTTCTTTACGAGTTTTCGGCCTTCGGGTTTCTCCGGTACACCGGACATCCGGGGTTCACCGTTTTCAGGTTTTTCCGTTCACGGTGACTACAAAAGTCGGAAAACGGAGAAAATTCAACGTTATTCAATTTGTGTTTAATTTTATTTCCTTTTCCGACAACATTCGGATAATTATGGGTGTTCAATAAACACTTTTCATGTGTAATACACATTGTGTATAAAAAAACTTACAGTACTGTCATTAAGCCGAAAAATGACGAAATAACTAATGTGACGCGATAACAGTCGGGACAGATCTCCGCCATCTAAAAATATACATATAAATACATATGTCTATATCTATAGACGTCTATAGACGTCATAAGATACAACTAAAAATTTTTTTCGGAATTCTATAGGGTGGTGATTACAAAAAAATGGACTGTATAGCAAGCCCAAAAATATGAACATTTTTTTGGAATGTCATGAACTAATTCATTGTTTTTTTAAAGACATGATTTTATTTCATAAAAACCATAAGTACAAAAACTGACTTGATCTTAGCCTAACAAATTTTTTTTTTTAAACCGGTACTCCCGGTTTTGATTTAAGTTCAAAAATTTTTCAACATACTTAGCCCCAATATTCTATAATTCAGTTCGTTTAAAAAAACGGTCTTAAAAACTCGGTATTAAAAACAGGGTCACAACCTGCATCTGCCATTTTCCCCTCATTTTTTTTTTTGAATTATGAATTTCTGGCGAATTCTAATTACTTACATATTTTTCATGTAAACTCGATTCGTCGACATTGTCCGACCAAATATAATTAAGATATCGACTGGGCATCAAATTAAACCTAAACCAGTCCTCCCAGGGCCAATTATAAAATTTGACTCGATCGTCCCAGTCCAACTCTTGCATCCAATCCGAGCCAAAACCAAGAGCTTTAAATAGACGAATTAGTTATTTATAGACACCGCTGTTTTTTGGATAAGAAGTTTTTCGGAGAACCTTAAAAATGCAAAACATAGCTTTACACTTATTTTTGGGCGAATTCGCCCTTTTCTATATTCCGCCAAATCAGGCGGCGCCATTCGTGCTTACCTTTTAATAGGCATTCTTTCAAGTTGAGATCGCGATAATGTTTGGCCTGCTCTTCAAGCAAAACATTCGAAGTTGTGAAGATTTGATCGTCTTCTTTTTTTAATTGTGCGACAAATCGGGTGAGTAGAGTTCCGCCAATCGCCACTCCGCCATACCCACAAGCCACAACTAATGTTCGATAACGACTTCCCCTCAAATACTCCGTCACCCGTTGGCCAAATCTCATTTAATCTGAAATACATAAATCTGCTAGCCGAGATGTGAGTATGTGTAAAACTTTGTTAGACTTGTAGGTCCCAAATGAGTTTCTGATAATGCAAAAATAATTTAAACACCCCTAAAGGTTTTGTTTTTGATGTATGTAGTAGGCTGCCCCAAGCTTTTTTCGAGGGTCACCAAATCAAAAAAAAAAGTATACTAGGTGATAGAGCATGATCCACTGATAAAAAAATCTCATTACAGGACCCCCGAATTTTAACCCCTAGGGGGCGATTTCGACGATTTTGTGATTTTTTTCGACAAAAATCGATTTTTCTAGAATTCTAAGCTAGAGCCTCCTCCAATTTTTCGTGCAAAACTNTACCCACTTCCTTACTTCTCTTTCAAAAACACATTATTCTAGAACGTCTGGAGTTTCGGATTTGTTTATTACTTTTCAACATTCTGTCAGTATTAGTATATCATACCCTGAAGATGGCGAAAGCCGAAAATTTGGTACTCAAATAAAATATATATTATCTCAAATGTCTCAAATCGATATTATCACCTTATAACGGTCAAAAAGTCATGGTATACCAAGGTATAAGTTGACTTCCACCTCTGTACGCATTTTACTATGAAAATGTTTAACTTACCTTATGAGCTATATGATACGCAGTAAATGGCAAATCTCGGTGATTTCCGAGTGCAATTGAGCCGGATCTAGAACCGAAAAAAAGATGCATCCCGCCGGATTCTCCCGCAAAAAGACCATTCATCGAACTGCCAATGAGAATAACTGACAAACTCCCAGACCAAAACGTTAAACGGCGTATACTAAATAATACTTATTGTTATATGAAAATTAGAGAAATTAGAGAAAACTGAAAACAGATTTATTTCTAGATAAATCTTTCCAGAAATCTAAATTTTTATCGTTTTCATGCAACGAGTTTTTCGGCTTTCAGGTTTCTCCGGTACACCGGACATCCGGGGTTAACCGGTTTCAAGTTTTTCCGTTCACGGTGACTACAAAAGTCCAAAACGGAGAAACCTGAGAAGCGAGAATTTTTATCCGTTTTCGAATTTATATCTAGAAAGAATTTCTCTAGAAGAAATGTTTTCGTCTTTCTCCACTAAAGTGGATAATAAATATTATTTGTATCTACACTCTAGTATGTCTAGTATGTCTACACTCTAGTCGGAAAACGGAGAAAATTCAACGTTATTCAATTTGTGTTTAATTTTATTTCCTTTTCCAACGACATCCGTATAACTGTGGGTGTTCAATAAACACTTTTCATGTGTAATACACATTGTGTATAAAAAAAAACTTACAGTACTGTCATTAAGCCGAAAAATGACGAAATAACTAATGTGACGCGATAACAGTCGGGACAGATCTCCGCCATCTAAAAATATATATATAAATAATGTAAATAAATATAAATAAATATATATAAATAAATTTATAAATACATAAGTACAACTAAAAATTTTTTTCGCAATTCTATAGGGTGGTGATGACAAAAATTAACTGTATAGCAAGCCCAAAAATATGAACACTTTTTTGGAATGTCATGAACTAATTCATTGTTTGTTAAAGACATTATTTTATTTCATAAAGACCATAAGCCCAAAAACTGACCTGATCTTAGCGTTACAAATTTGTTTTTTAAACCGGTAATCCCGGTTTTGATTTCGGTTCAAAATTTTTTCAACACACATAGCCCCAATATTCTATAATTATAGAATTTCCAGTTCGTTTAAAAAAACGGTCTTAAAAACTGGGTCACAACCTGCATTTGCAATTTTACCCTCATTTTTTTTTTGAAATATGAATTTCTGGCGAATTCTAATTACTTACATATTTTTCATGTAAACTCGATTCGTCGACATTGTCCGACCAAATATAATTAAGATATCGACTGGGCATCAAATTAAATCTAAACCAGTCCTCCCAGGGCCAATTATAAAATTTGACTCGATCGTCCCAGTCCAACTCTTGCATCCAATCCGAGCCAAAACCAAGAGCTTAAAATAAATGGATTAGTTATTTAAAGACACCGATGTCTTTCGGATTAGAAGTTTTTCGGAGAAAATGCAAAAAACGTTTTTCAGAGAAAAGACAAAAAAAAGTTTTTCCGACTAAATATATTTAGATATCTAAAACTTTGCCAAGAAACTTCTTCATCCAAAAAAAGATTCTACCGAATACAAAAAAAGACGAAAACCTGAAAAATGCCAAACATAGCTTTATTTTTGGGCGAATTCGCCCTTTTCTAAATTCCGCCAAATCAGGCGGCGCCATTCGTGCTTACCTTTTAATAGGCATTCTTTCAAGTTGAGATCGCGATAATGTTTGGCCTGCTCTTCAAGCAAAACATTTGAAGTTGTGAAGATTTGATCGTCTTCTTTTTTTAATTGTGCGACAAATCGGGTGAGTAGAGTTCCGCCAATCGCCACTCCGCCATACCCACAAGCCACAACTAATGTTCGATAACGAGTTCCCCTCAAATACTCCGTGACCCGTTGGCCAAATCTCATTTAATCTGAAATACATAAATCTGCTAGTCCAGATTTGAGTATGTGTAAAACTTTGTTAGACTTGAAAGTCCCAAATGAGTTTCTGATAATGCAAAAATAATTTATACACCCCCTAAAGGCTTTGTTTTTGATGTCTGTAGATGAATTTAAAATGAGTCCGGTCAACTTTATAGTCGGAAGTATTTTTCTTTCGTAAGCTGAAGCACGGGCAATTACCAGCAACACTGATAAATGGAGATTTTTTTTTTTGAGAATAAGTTTTTCGGAGAACTTTTCAGAAAGCCAGACCCAGCTCGATAGGAAAATTTTGAATATTTCTGGTTTTGTAGTTTCTTCGAAAAAATTTATCTCCAAAAAAAAATTTTTTTTTTCGCCGAAACACCACGGTGCCCAAAAAATTCGCCGACCGATAAGTTGCTCGGATGTATTTTCGCTCATGAGTCCAAAACCAAATTTATATTCACAGCCCATTCGATTAAATTTTGACTATACGTAGAATTATAATATGCATTTGAACAAATTACATGTACAGGGGTCTCTTAATCTGCATATGCAACTTTATATATAGAGTTGAAGAATCAACATTACATATCAAGAGACCCCCTTGAAGTCAACTAGATGTTTTTGATTCATTTCAGCATTTTATTAATTTTCGATTTTGATATAGACAGTTGACCTCCCTTCCAGGATCCAATTGATTGCCTGTTAGTGTTTTTCGTGTTGTCTTTCCAAAAACTATTTTTCACATTTTTCGGCTTTGTCAGTGAGGCCGACTTCAAAAAGTTTACAGACTGATCACTTTTCTCATTCTCTTCTTCTTTCTGCACCTTTCTTTCCGCCATTAAAACTGAACAGAAAATGTCAACATTTTATTTTCACGAAAAAAAAAATTTAGTAGTAAATTTTCACTTGAAAATAGCTCGCTTTTTAGTTCGAACTAAAAATGTCACTTTTTTTCGATAATTGACCGATTTCGACTAGAACGACCGGTCGTTATGTTTTTGACTTAATATTTTACTTTTTTACTTAGGTAATCTGTTGTGAGAAAAAACTTGTCGATGAAAATACCGAAATATTACAATTTCAAAAGATTACTGAAGTAAAAAGTAAGAATTTTTTTCTTAAAAAAAATATTTATTGTACAGGCCTTGATTGCATAACGGCCGTTTTCGTTTCTCGAAAAAAGCGGCCCTTATG
Organism: Oikopleura albicans; assembly: GCA_004367875.1. Classification (NCBI taxonomy): domain Eukaryota; kingdom Metazoa; phylum Chordata; class Appendicularia; order Copelata; family Oikopleuridae; genus Oikopleura; species Oikopleura albicans. Next base: position 93,838 of record SCLG01000057.1, read on the forward strand.
GAATCGAGGACTGTATATTAAGTCAAAAATATTAATACCGGTCGTTCTGGCCGAAATCGGTCAATTTTTGAAAAAAAATGATAAAATTAAAATTCTTTTCGCGAAGTACTAAAGCTGTTATACAGGGGGTATATACAAATTGTTACCTTTGTAATTTTTCCATTCGGCTTTCGGAGCTTTGGCGCCTAACCTGATGAGCCGCTGCCTTTCCAATTTACGTTTTTCTTCAGGATTATAGGCCTTGAGGCCAAACTGCTGGACGGTGAACTTGACCTGCTCGATATCTTTTCGAATTTGTTTTTTGCTAATCGCGTAATA
>SCLG01000057.1:97482-126728 GCA_004367875.1 Oikopleura albicans
TTAGTAATGACTGGTTTTTGTATTCCTTTTTGGCTAAAATTCATGGAAAAGTTGAGTTATAAATTATAACTTATAATGTACTGGTTTTTTTTTTACATTCTTGATCACCTTGATGGCAAGTATGGTCCAGCTGCTTAAGTTAACAGATAAAGATGAATGAGTACCAGAGCGGTCGAGTTTGGAAGAAACAATGAATGGTGATTTTTAAGCGACAAAAAAAAACAAGTATTTCTTCCGATTTTGTGTATCGCGGAAGACAAATGAAATGTGTACAACATTTATGTGAAGGGGTACGAATGGAATTGGTATAAACTACACTTATTTAATTTTTGAATGTAAATCGAGGCAAAACTGAGGTCTTCATACGGTAAAAGACATGATTTTAAAGATTTTTTTAAAGAATCATTCTTTTGATTTGACCTTTGTCTCAAAAAAGACCTTATAGCCGTCCAAATCTGATACCGTATAACCAACCCCCTAACCGCCATACCCAACTTTTTCCCTAAAAAAACTCCTAGTAAATTTGGAAAACTTCCCTGGAAGGCATCAGTGACCGGCTCATATTTAATCTTATATCAGGTGTAGTTTTTACCAATTCAAATAAAAAAAAAATGAATAGAAATTTTGGCGGGATCTTTTTATAAAATTTTCTCTGAAAAAAATGCGGGTTAACCCGTTTGGTCAGGATTGATTCCTGTTAGAAACCGTTTTATACCGAACACAATATTTTTCATGAATTGCATCCAGCAGGTATCAAGTACTGGTAGTAACTGGACGTTCCAAATACAATAAAGTTAAAAAAAGTAGTAATAAAATAATATAAATAATTTTCAAAAAATACTCATTCTTGTTAATACACCGGGTGCGCAGTTATCGGGCGGGTTTCGCGACAAAACGACCTTAATCGGGCGCCCGATAACTGCTCAGGGCGGAAGCGGAATAAGGTAAAAATATGCAAAAAAAACGCCCGATAACAGCACGATGGTGCCCGATAACAGCACGAGCGGGAAATTTGGTCATATATATCCAAAAATATGGAAAAAACCGCCCGATAACAGCAGAAACCCGCCCGATAACAGCAGAAATCCGCCCGATAACTGGACGGCCGATAACTGCCCACCCGGTGTATATCCTTTTTGACCCGAATTCATGAAAAAATCGGTATTCATTGTTTTTCTTAATTCTTGAATAAAATGAATATAAAATTTGGCGGGATTTTTAACAAAACTTTCACTGAAAAAACATTGGGTTACTCGTTTTTCCCTGCCAAGTTTTCTTCGTAATTGACGTTTTAATCCGCGCATCCGGGTCTGAATCCTTGAAATCAAACGTGGCCATATTGTGATTTGGATTTCCCATGCGTTGATTTCGATGTTGCATCATAACCCGCTGCTGATGGCCCGGTGCCGGATTGCTCCGTTGAGTGTCCACTAATTTCTGGCCCGGGGCAAAACGTGGCAAATCAGCCTGGGTTAGTGTGATGGTTCCTATGAAAAATAAATGATGATAAAAATATACCAGTCTTTATAACATAATTAAGACTTGTTGAAACTTATAGGACCTTAGATTGTTTTTTTCTTAGGTCGTACCAAATTAATGTCGAAGTAGTCGCCTACTTTTGATAATTTTTTTTTGTTTTCAAATTTCGACCGAGATGTACCGTAAATTCTCGAATATGAACATATGTTCACCCAGAGGTCGGCAGGAATTGAAAATGCATTTTCTTTAATTACTTCTCAATGATAATTACCCCAGCTATGACAATTACCCGAGTAGGGGTAATTACCCGCGGATAATGGGTAAAATCGCGGGTTACCGAGTGAAAAAAGAGAATGTACCCGTCCATACCCTACCATTGAAAGTTACCCGTGTTTACCGTTGTCCGCGGACAATGGTAGAAAATCTGCCGACCTCTGTGTTCACCCTATAGGGTTTTTAATTAAACAACCGCCATATGGAAAAATTTTGGCGAATTAAGTGGTGGGGCCAAAATTGCAAAAAAAAAAGTGTCCATCAAGAGCATAAAAGGGTGTCTTTGATAACATTTTATTCTCTTACCATCCATTTGATGAACTTGTTTTAAGGCTTCAATATATTCCCATTTCGTACACATTTCTTCTTCTGAATCAGAGCCAAGAACGAAAAAACCAGACTCCATCTAGAAATTTATTGTAATTTTTAAACAACATATAAATAGATCAACGGAGACTATAAGCGCAACCACAAGATGGACTCATTTCAATGATGGACTTACTTTTGTAGAGGAACTAATTTTAATGATTTCGTAAATTATCAAATCGTCTTCAGTTCTAAATACACAAAAAAAAGCTGTAAATATCATTCGAGAAGCTCAGTAAGCGTTCTTGGGCAGCTGAAGATAGTTAGGAGAAAAATTCACGAATTTTAGTGATGGCGGATAGCTCTTCGTCTGGCTTAGAACAGGCACCGGCGAGCAAATTCAACAATTCCTTTTGGCCGCGGTGACGCGCAACTTCTTCCAAATTTGAGAGCGTTACCTGTCAGAAGTTGTCAATAACCCTTGTTACAGGGGATAGGTCAATTCCGGGACGCTTTGCGATTTTGACTTGAAGTTCCTTTTGTCTCATTCACTAAAAACCGGCCCAGAATCGCACTTTATGTTGAGGAATACAAACCATCCCGTAATTGAGCTATTTTAACTTCCAGGGGGAATTGCGTGTAAATAGACACGCAAGGTGTTTTTTCGTCGATTTAAGGCATATGGAGGCCCCGTAGGTCAAAACGGGTATTGGTGACCCCCCTCAACTTTTCCAGAAAATTCGATTGGCGGTGTTATTTTTTGCGTAGGTTGAAGATTTCAAACAGCTGTCNCTCATTTCAATGATGGACTTACTTTTGTAGAGGAACTAATTTTAATGATTTCGTAAATTATCAAATCGTCTTCAGTTCTAAATACACAAAAAAAGCTGTAAATATCATTCGAGAAGCTCAGTAAGCGTTCTTGGGCAGCTGAAGATAGTTAGGAGAAAAATTCACGAATTTTAGTGATGGCAGATAGCTCTTCGTCTGGCTTAGAACAGGCGCCGGCGAGCAAATTCAACAAATCCTTTTGGCCGCGGTGACGCGCAACTTCTTCCAAATTTGAGAGCGTTACCTTTCAGAAGTTGTTAATAACCCTTGTTACAGGGGATAGGTTAATTCCGGGACGCTTTGCGATTTTGATTCGAAGTTCCTTTTGTCTCATTAACTAAAAACCGGCCCAACATTGCCCCTAATGTTGAGGAATACAAACCATCCCGTAATTGAAAATTTTCAAACTTTCTTTGGTCACCTTCGAAAAGTGACTTAAAATTCAGGTTAAATTTTCACTAACAAAATCTTGTAAACTTAATTGCATTTTAGACCTTAACATACGTAATATCGACCCATATTGAAGCTGAATCGATGTTATAACCAACTCTAATTTATTTAAAACCCAATTTAAAACAACTAAAGCGGTTGTTAAACCATAATCGATTAGACAATCGATAAAAAAGTTCCAAATGAGGATTTCTTCCAAAAACCGCGGTGCCAATTGAGTATATTTTTACCTTTTTTATGAAAAAGAACCCATGGTAGAAAAAGTGATGAATCTTCAGAACTTTACCCAAAAAAGACATGATTTCACCACAAAATGGAAATGGTTATTTCTACAACTTTTCCTGTTTCTTTTGGAGAAAACGGGCAATATCTATGGAAATAATTCCTGAATTAATTAACTCGTGAAAGTTCGAAGTGGCCACGTGGTCAATCTGGCCCTGAACATTTTTATCCGACCAGGTTGTGATAATGGTGTCAACCTTGACAAAGTCGTCAGTCGTCAGACTAACCCGTAAAATTTGCAGTATACGAACCATGGCCCAAACATCAAACAATGCCGTGTGTGCGTTCTTGGCCATTGAGGCCCAATTCGGGACCAACTCACTGCCCAAAGTCGTCAGTTTCATTTTCTTCGCTGGAAAGCGTTTTTTGATCGAAATACATGTATCCCCAAAATACTTAGGTCGTTTTCAAATTAAAACAATCCAAATTTAAAATCGAAAATTTAAAAAATAGATTCATGGAATTTTTCGCCAAAAAATACATGATTTTGTGAATTTTGTGAGATACAGCGGGTATCTCAATATAGCCATTCTGTTGACTTGAAAAATATGTCCAAAATATGTATATTTCAGAGAGTCACGAACAAAACTGAATTGACCTTGTAACCTCACTTCCTTGTACAGGGGGTAGGCCAATTCCGGAACACCCCATTCCGGAACAGTTATTGGAAAAAAGTCCAATTCAGGAACGCTTAAGCGCGCTTTTTATTTCAAAAAAGATTTGAAGTCCCATTCTGGAACGAAAAAGTCTAATTCCGGGACGGTTTTTAGGCCAAAAGTCCAATTCCGGAACAAAATGGGACTTTGGCTCAAAATCGCAAAGCGTTCCGGAATTGGCCTACCTTCTGTATCTTTTTTAAATTTATTTTGTCCTAATTTAAAAACAACCTTCACTTTCTTGGTCAATTGGGTTGCCAAGTTAACCCGTGCGAGCTGATTGGCCAAGACCGGCGCATCAAACCGGTAGCCATTGTGTGCCACCAGGCACACCTCATCGTACTGATTTAACCACTCTAGAAATTGCCTCATTACCGAATCGGGTGTGCCGAGATTCGAATGTATCCGTCCCCTCACCGCTAACTTATCTCGTCCGANTATTTTACGTTATGTTACAATTTGTACAAAAAACACATATTGCGCAACATTTTCCCCGTTCGTCCCCTTACTAACGGCACTGCGCCGTTATGTTACAATTTTCCGTTATGTTACACTTTTTTTTTAATTTGGTTTTGTAACATTTTGTTGACTTGAAAATACAGTCCAAAATATGTATATTTCATACATTCACGAAAAAAACTGAATTGACCTTAAAATGATACAAATGCTTGACCTTGTAACCACACTTCCTTGTATGTATTTTCAATTTATTTTGTTCTAATTTAAAAACAACCTTCACTTTCTTGGTCAATTGGGTAGCCAAGTTAACCCGTGCGAGCTGATTGGCCAAGACCGGCGCATCAAACCGGTAACCATTGTGTGCCACCAGGCACACCTCATCGTACTGATTTAACCACTCTAGAAATTGCCTCATTACCGAATCGGGTGTGCCGAGATTCGAATGTATCCGTCCCCTCACCGCTAACTTATCTCGTCCGATTTTCTTTATTCCGTTAACTTTCGACGCGCCGGGATTAATGCGTTTGTCTGGAATCATATACTTGTGGAAAATGTTTTTATCGCGGGCATTCGCATCAAACATTTCGGGCACCGTAAAATGATCCAGTTGAAAAGCCCAAGCGGCAATTTCAATTATACCGGCATCACGCTTCACACCAGTAGTCTTTTATGGTTCAAAATTGTTTCAGATTCTGTATGTACAATTCCTGTAGGAGGGTGGGTTATGGGGAAAAGATCATAAGACCTTAATTGCATTACTGATTTTATAGGAAAAAATGTGCGAGCGTGGGAGGTATTTTCTTGAAAAAAGTTCATGATTTCTATAGAGACAAAAAATAACCATAATACCTTATAGCAGAACAAGAGCATAATACATTATAGCGGTCCTTTTTTCAGACCTAATAACCAAAAGACATTAGGTCCATATAGTCATTTTTCACAGGACCTGATAACCAAGTGAATTAAAATCCTAGATTCTAAAACGCGTTGTCGGCCATAAAGTCAAGGTGTAAAAAAATTGACTTGACGTTAAATGCAGTTTGAAAAACGGACTTGACCTTATAGCGGTTAAAAACCGGACCTTATAACCAACAATGTCTGTAAACTTGTATCGAAAATACATTACCGGGACACAGGTTTTTTTTCAAAAAGACATGATTTCCATTGTATACAACAATTGAATATTCTTAATTAATCTTTTTAACTATATTTATAGTTAAAAAGATTAGATATTATTTAATAGATAATAAATAAACAACTTTATATTTTTAAGTTTAGAACCTTGCCTCAAGGTCATAAAAGACAACAGTCATCGACGTTTCGGCCTCTTCTAGTTTTTCAAAGGTTTCGACGGTTTTTAGAGAGTCAAGCTCAAACTGCTCTTGCATTGAAATCAAATTTGAGTCAAGTCCACCAGCCTGGGTTAATGTATAACAACGCAATGGGTGGCCCCCATTCGCCAATTTAAATATTAACGATTGGCGAATAGCGGTTATGTCAATGTCAAATAATATAATATACTTATTAGGTTATTCTTAATGGGTATATTTGTTCATCGGTCCTTTCGAAATTTGCAAAATGTAGCTTCCAAAAATATAATTGTGTAAGAATAACCACCTTGGGCATTGTATCATCCAAAATCATTTCAAAATCAAAGACATTCTTTTCGGATTCTTGAAATAGAAATATCTCCTGTGAGGAATCAATCGGCGACGCTCGAAAATTTGCTTGGAGGTAATTATAAGAGTCGTCATATTTCACCCAAATAACCACACGAGATAAGGTTTCTCTGTTCTTCATTTGAATTTCGTCCGAGTGTTGGGTTAAATTGTTATATATACATTAGGCTGCCACTCTGATAGTGCTACTCACAAACCCCCATGTGGGCATGAAATTGCCAAAAATGAAATTAAGAAACCTATCTAGTGTTACAATTTTGAAAATTTTTAGTTCGTTTTGTGATTTAATGGTGTGTATTCAAAATATGAAGCGATATATGGGATTATTTTTCTTTAAAATTATCACATCGAAAAATATTGAGAAAAAACTGACAAAAAATGGGAAACTAAATTTTAACCCCTTTCCAAAATAAGTCTCAGAGTAAATGTTTTGGTTTCATTACTCGAGCGAAAAAATTGCGTGACCAGCGGGTGGCGGGAGTGACCCTCACCCACTACCAAATCCCTATAGTTGTCCATTTCAACTATTTGATTTTGAACTTCAATCGTCGACTTGTCCATCGACACCTGAATATTCTCGATTTTGAACTTTTTCGACTTTTTAAACTTTGGATAGTGGTCCAAGTAGTTGACGGCAATGAAGTCGTTAAAGGCATGCGCGTTGGGCTTGAGGCGTATGGAAGTTATAATGACGATGGGACCGGTGCATTTTGTGTCAATCTGTTCCAGACGGGCCAATTGGTCCGCGCGGTTTACGAGAGCTAAGATTGACTTTTCGCATTTTTTCTCCTTTTCCAAATTTTTCACGTCCTCTATCGAGGTCCATAGTGGTTGAAAATCTGGTTTATTATAATCGAGCTGAAATCGCCGGGTTAAATAACTTTATGTAGGATTCACTTTCGCACTGTACATGAATGTGGAATAAAATAATATACACCCCTGCGCTGTTAAGTAGTAATGAAAAAAAACCTGCAAGATAACGAAGATATCTGCTAGATAACAGCAAAGTGCTTAACAAATAAATATGGGGATTCCTGGAAAATTGGCGGAAAAAATCTGCAAGATAACGGGTGACAAGATAACAGCGAAAGAGGTGTAATTGTTCTAGAACAAATTATACAAACTTGAATGTAAAAAAATATTGTATTCCTTGATAAATCAAAAACGAGTTAATACCATAAAAATCAAATGTATTTTATATCCCGGGTTTTGTATCCATATCCCGATTATATCCCACGTTTTAAATATACACAGGGTGCGCCGTTAACAGGCAGGTTTTGGCCCGAAAACGCATTGAACCGTTAACACGCAGCTTAAAAAATCAGGCTGCCTGTTAACGGCGTACCCTGTGTACCCCACACCAAAAATACGAAAAATTTCGGTTGATAAAATTTAAAAGAAAAGAGAACCCAATCTTTTATCTGGCTCGGAAAATCCAACTAGACGTAACTTTTCATTTTCTTGTAGACATTTGATAATTATCTCTGAAATNAAAAACACATATTTAACTAAATTATATCAAATAAAGTATATTAATAATTTTTAAGACGACAGTTAGACGTTTAATAATGCGTTGGAAAATCCAAAATTGATTTACTAGTTTAAGTGTAATAATGAACTGAAATAAACCCAGATGTGGGTTTAATGGACCACAGCGGTTACGCGTTAGGTAGTGGACCACGACAGTTAACAGGCAGGTTTTGGCCCGAAAACGCATTGAACCGTTAACACGCAGCTTAAAAATCAGGCTGCCTGTTAACGGCGTACCCTGTGTACCCCACACCAAAAATACGAAAAATTTCGGTTGATAAAATTCAAAAAAAAAAGAGAACCCAATCTTTTATCTGGCTCGGAAAATCCAACTAGACGTAACTTTTCATTTTCTTGTAGACATTTGATAATTATCTCTGAAATTAACGCTGGACTTGAAACGTAACAAAGATAAAATCCAAATTTCTCTGACCAAAATTTAAATAACGGACCAATCTCCATCTCATTTTACGACGCAAAAAATAGTTTATTTATTCCATATCTTGAGGCTCGAATGTTCTGCATTCTGATTGGCTATCGCAATGACGCAAATTTTTTAAACTCATCACTGTGGGAATTTGGCTTTTTTGGACACTTTTCAAAATCAGTTGAATGTATTTTGAAGGTGCTGATGTAAAATCAAAAAAAAAATTATGACGTTCCAAAACAACGAAAAAAAAAACACTTGACCTCGGGAAACACGGTAATTTTTTTTACTACAGTCCATTCCTAGTCAGCGCGGTCAAGTTCATATCAATGCTATATCGAAGCGCGTGATTGGCTGATCGTGAGTAATATCGTCAATAGATTGGTTCGTGTTGTACTGGTCAAATTATATTTACTACGCGGCTCAATTTAAAATTTCAAATAACATGTTAACATGTTATTAAAAATACAGTATTCAGAGAAAACTTCATATCGATAACATATAGAATAACAAGTATCAACGTAAGAACGTGTTTGTATTGTTTTACTTATTACCCTAGATTATTAAATAATAATTTGTTAGGCACTTGTGGCAGCGCGGTTTTTCCAAAAAAAAAGTTTTTCGAGGAAATGGTTTTTCACGGAAAGTCCCTGAGAAACTTTTTCCCCGACAAACGTTTTCCCGGATACAGTTGGTGTGGTAACAAGTTGACACTTTCGTTTCGTCACTTTTGCCCAATTTTTGCATATTTTTGCCCATTTTCCCCCAAAAAAACTCCCAAAAAGTGTCACTTCGTTCCAAACTGTCAACTTGTTCCGTGCCAACTCGTTACCACAGCAACTTTAATATGAAAGTTTAAATTATTTTTTTGGTTTATTCATAGTGATCAACAGAGTTTAAATGCCGCCATCTAGAGGTCGACCCAACAACGACCATGGCGAGAGGGACGCCTTCCCTGATCACAAACCCGGGGCAATATGTCGTCTGACCTTGCAAAATTTCATGTGTACAGATTAGGGTGTGTCAGAAAAAAAAATTACAGGGCGAGTGTAGTTTCACGGTCTCACTCTCTCGCAGCCATTATTTCTACTTATTTTTGCACGAATATTTATTAGATGAATAGTAAAATACCACACCCGACGGGTTATCTTACCATTATATGGTTATCTTGCCACTTTTGGATCAAAATTTATGGAGTATAATTTTTATCAAGCGCCCTGAGCAGTTATCTTACCAAACTTGGGTTATCTTATCGTTTTTTAGTGTTTATAAAGTTAGATAAGTTATCTAAGATAACCCTTCAGGTGGTGTATTTCACCTCGTGCCCGTTGTTCCCCGTGCTCACTTTTTCCCAGTAATTTTTCCACATGACGCCCTAAAAATATGATTATTTGGGCTCACCAGAGTATAGACTATGTATGCTATAATTTCGATCCGTGTTTAAACTTTATACTGGGTGCGAATGGAACTGGAAAAAGTACAATCGTATGTGCTCTTTATTTGTTATTTGCTGGAAATATCAAAAAGCTTGGTCGCTGTGCGAGTTTAAGAGAGTTTATCAACAATGAGCGAAATAAAAGTCCAGCTCAGCTCACAGTTGCGGTAAAACAAAAGGATGCCTCCATAATTCGCATTCGACGATCATGGACTACTTCGAAAGAGGGACAATGGTAGGAACATGCTGTATAAACATAATTTTCTGAGCAAGTCTTGGTAACGTTAAACGGCACACTCTAAAAATGGAGAAATACGAAAACGGAGAAAATTTTATCTTATCAAATTTTTTTCTCCGTTTTCATATTTTCCAACTACACCCGAAAAAACTCCCTGACTACAAAAATGCTAAAAATGATAAGACTCTTTCGTCAAACTGAAAAATGAGTTAAACTCAGGGAAGCTGAGCATCGTTTTTGACGGATAAATTATCCGGGATAATAACCCGACAAAATCATATTTACTATTCAGGGAAATGAAATATGGCTACGGAGAATGGAGAAAGTCCGACAAAGCTGGTTTGTTGAAAGTAATGAAGGAATACAATTTACAAGGTACGTAGCCCATACCTTAGGGAGTGAATTTTTTTGACGCTACCTATAGTTCGTAATTTCCACAACTGCAGATATTCGTTGGAACTAAAAATGTTAAATGTAGGCCCAACGAAAAATATTTACCAATCCAGTGGTTTTGAAATTAATAACCCGTCTAGTACGGGGACCTTGTATACAGAAGTGAGGAATAATTAGAAAAAACTTAACTAAACATTTGTTACTAATTGTTAGAACAAAAAAAGTTAGAACAGTTTTATGTAATATGTGTAGTTCTCATTTTAAAAGTTCTCATCTCGTTAAAAATGCCGTCATTCAAAACTGAAAACGAACGGATAGTAATAATGAATATTGCGAACAAATATTTGTTTGACTCTAATCTTTCAGTTGAAAATTTGTTGCAGTTTTTGCCACAGGAGAAAGTGAATGACTTGAATAAACTGGAGCCTGTTGAGCGTCTGCGTGCCTTTGAAGCAGCGATATCTGACGGTTCGGGACAAAAGAATCTCCTTGACAAACACGAAGAACTCATAAAATTTCAAGACGAACGGAAAGATCTGAATACTAAACTTACGCAAACAACGGCAGAATTAAGGACGGGTATGGCCCATACCGTTTGGGTCGTTGCTTACGAACTTTACGTGTCATAACGGGCGTCTGATAAATGAATTTTAATGCACTGTTTGGTAAAATGCGGTAGAAGGGTCTTAGGATCAAGTAATTTTTTGACCAGTCAATAAATCTTACCATCGAACTGAACTTGGCAAAAAAACGAAATCGGATATCATACATCGTACCGTATATAGGCTATATACTGTAATATACCTGTAGGTTTAAAATTTTGATGCTAGTGAGTTTTTTCAAAGGTTCGCTCAAACAAGACGTATCAATCTGTTGTTTCTGATTTTTGAAAAAGTGTCTGATAAAAATATCCTTATTNTGGTAACGGTGGCGCGCGAGCTCTCATATAGTGGCAAAAAACCGAAAATGTAGATTTTTTCACTTTTTTGACTCTATATTTTATTTACAGGGTGCGCCGTTAGCATGTCCTAACAGCCTTAAGTTTCAAAAACCGGCATGTTAACGGCTCAATGCGTAGTCTTTAAATAATTTAATCGCTGGAAAATTGTCGGACCAAAACCTGCTTGTTAACGGCGCGCCCTGTGTATTTGTAAACAGAAAACCATACCCGTCCTTGAGCGACAAAATGGCTTCGTTTGATAGAGATAAAGGTAAAATCGAATTGTTCAACAAGTACAAGGCTCTAAAGAAAGATGAACGCGACGTAAGTCTTCAACTTCTCAAAACAAAATTGAAACAAACCGCTGCCGATCTTAAAATTATGCAGGAAGATTACACGGAATGGGAAGTAAATCATCGGGATGCGAAAGAAAAACATCTTGGAAAGTATCAAGCAGACTTGAAGATCGTCGAAAAAAGGATGCAAAAGCAAGAAAAGAAAGTTAGACTTGACCCCGATAATCCAACTGGACAAATCTCGAAATATATCGATGAGATGAATAAGGAAGGGCTCTAACTCAGAGCCTCTAAGTTGAAAACGCCCACCTCTTAACTCCCAGAGGGAAGTGCGTGTAAATAGGCAACAAACTTGTTTTTTCGTCGATTTAAGGCATTTGGAGGCCCCGTAGGGAAAAACGGGTATTGATGACCCCCCCTCAACTTTTCGAGAAAATTCGATTGACGGTGTTATTTTTTGTGTAGGTTAGAGATTTCAAACAGCTCTCTAGGGGGCCCTGGTGGCCCAAATCAATTTCTGAATAGTCATATCGACGTAGTTTGACGAGCTCTACAACTTGGTTTTACCAGTTTTTTTGAATTATTGGGAATTAATGTGAATTTTTTAAGTGCGTGTTTATTTACACGCATTTTCCCCCTACGGGTTCCCAAAAACTCCTTCCCCCTAAGAGTTAAACATCCACTTTCGGCTCGTTGTCGAGACCATGTCTAATAATTTTGAATTTATAAATTACAAAAATAATATAATAATGAATTTTTCAACGGAATTATTCGACACGGACCGTTCTCACGGAGAATTCGATTTATTAATTTCCGATCACTTTTTGGGAAAAATAGGGTATACTATATTATGTGGTATATACGGCAGCTGGTATATCTCATAGTATATAGTATATATACTGTTTCTATAGACCGCACTGTTTATATAGACATTTTACGCCAACTCAAATATGGGATACGTTATACGGTATAACTTATACCTTATTTTGAGCCCCCCACAAGGAAAAGAACGACATAGCTAAAAAGACGGACATGGTAAAGGAGATTACCAGGTCAATAGAGGATTTGAAGAATGAAGCTTCTGCGTCAAAACGTGAAATACGGGAAATCGAGCAAGAAATTAAACGTCATCAAGAATCGTATAACAAAGATCAAAGCGACTTTGAAGCAAAAAAGGCAAAATGGGAAGAAGAGAAGAAAGTCCTCGAGGAGGAAGAGGAAAAACTCGTTAACCAGTGGATTCCGCCGAACCCGCTCCGGGTCTTTTTTATTTTTAAATTTGCTGTCATTTCTTTATTTTTAGAGATAATTGTCTCAAAATTCAACACTTTATAAAACTCGACTGCCCGCTTCTTTTCGCGCATTGCACATATTTATAGGACGTATACATAATTATATATAGCGTACATACTATGGCGCGAAAATACAAAACCTCTATTTTTTATTTGATATGGTATTCAAAAAGAAGCTAATTACTTGATAAATAACGGTAGATATTAATCTTTGTGAAAAAATTGCATATCATCAAAAGCTTTTAAAAAATATGCATTGATGTAGCCCTTTTGAGACTCACGCTGCGCTAGGAAAATACGAAATAAAAAGGACATCTATTTATTTCTTCGGCTTCTTTTTTCTATAAATGTTAGAAAACAAACATATTGAATGAGTTAGAAAGAAAAAAAATATTTCATTCAATTAAAANGTTTTTTTGAATTATTGGGAATTAATGTGAATTTTTTAAGTGCGTGTTTATTTACACGCATTTTCCCCCTACGGGTTCCCAAAAACTCCTTCCCTCTAAGAGTTAAACATCCACTTTCGGCTCGTTGTCGAGACCATGTCTAATAATTTTGAACTTATAAATTACAAAAATAATGTAATAATGAATTTTTCAACGGAATTATTCGACACGGACCGTTATCACGGAGAATTCGATTTATTAATTTCCAATCACTTTTTTGGAAAAATAGGGTATACTATATTATGTGGTATATACGGCGGCTGGTATATATATAGACTACTGTATATATACTACTGTATATATAGACTACTGTATATATGCTGTTTCTATAGACCGCACTGTTTATATAGACATTTTACGCCAACTCAAATACGGCCCTATGGGATACGGTATACCTTATTTTGAGCCCCCGACAAGGAAAAGAACGACATAGCTAAAAAGACGGACATGGTAAAGGAGATTACCAGGTCAATAGAGGATTTGACGAATGAAGCTTCTGCATCAAAACGTGAAATACGGGAAATCGAGCAAGAAATAAAACGTCATCAGGAATCGTATAACAAAGATCAAAGCGACTTTGAAGCAAAAAAGGCAAAATGGGAAGAAGAGAAGAAAGTCCTCGAGGAGGAAGAGGAAAAACTCGTTAATGAAGTTATCCCGCTCCGCAAAATTAAAATGGATAGTAAAAAGAAGGAAATGGAAGAAATAATGCGAAAAAGATTTGAAGTGGTTAAACGAAGGGAACTTCTTACTAACACTGACCAACGCCGATGCGAGGCAGTAAACCGCTCTCCCCATCTTTCTGCAAGAATTAATCTACAAAGTCTGCTTGCTGCCAAACAATGGATCGAGGAACATAAACACGAATTTCAGGTGGGGGTTTCTGAGTTCAGACAAACTACCGGTCGAGTTTCATGAAAATCGCCCGATCGTTTCTAGTATACCCTGTTGGCATATTTTAAGATGATATCAAGACCAATTTTCCCCTTTTTATTTGGAACTGGGTGCTCCTCCTTTCTACCCTTTTTATAAATTCAGAATTTATAAAGAGGAGAGAAAGGAGGGCACCCCTGTTCAAAATAAAAAAGGGGAAAATTGGTCTTTATATCATCTTAAAATATACCGACACGCTTTTTTGGAGCTCGTTTATATTTCGGAGAAAATATCACTAGTGAGGCGAGAATTTACATAATTCGAAAAGCTTATTATAGCGTTGCACCAGATTAAATTTTTTTTTTTGCACACTTAAAAATTACTTTTAGAAAGAAAAAACGAATAAATTAGGATTTTTTCCTGTATTTTATGAAACAAGTAATTAGGTCATTTACGAAGATATAAATTATACAATTTCAGTATTTCCAATAGACTTTTGGCAATAGTGCATTTTTTTGCCAAGATTATAAAAATATTTTTAACCTACAAACACCCAATTGTCAGGCTGAGGTTATTATGCCGGCTGTCTTTTCGGTTCAGGCCTCTGACGATGCTGTTAAAGTTCTGCTAGATGCATGTGGTTCTGATACATTATGTACGTTTGTGACTCAGTCAAAACGTGACAACGATATTCTAATGAAACAGGTTTCCAAGGCTAAATGGAGGCAAGTTTCGGTTGCTTACATGGAGGAAGATAGTATGAATCTAGAAAAATGGCTGGGAACTCGGCTCGATCATCGAAAGTACAAATTTGACCATTTACTCATTGACAGGATTCAAGGGCCGGACATTATTTTGTGTTTTTTGGCCGAGGACTGTAAAATTCATCTTATACCTTGGGTTAATCATGATATAGATCAACAGGAGTTAAACTATATGTTGGATATGAACAAGGAAGAACGTTTACAGCGCTATTATGTCTTGGGAGATCATGCAAAAGTGATCTTACGAAAACGTATGCAGTTTAGTGCAGTCCGAGAGATCTCGACCAGCTCTAGTTAAGAGTTGACAATTCATAATATTCATATTACTAAATTATCTAATTAGATGTAATGCTTCATATACAAAAAATATGGCCTATCACTACTTGAATTAAGTTTTTCTGGATATGTTAGTTTAAATTCAGAACTATAGACATACATGTATATAACATTTGTAATTTTGCAACATTTGAGCGGCCGGTCGATTCGTTAAAACCAAAGAGCAGCCTTTATTTGGCGATCGGTTGTATACGGGCAATTAACAGTAAACTTTCTGATTTAAAATATGTTAACTTCATACAGTCCATTTATACCAAAGATGACTGACGATTATAAACCCTATAGCATATCATCTAATGAGGACCAAATTGCTCACCTTGAGGAGCAATTGCGCAACATTGACAAAGAAAGAATCGAAGTAGATAATGACGTACGAGGAGCCCAAAAATTAGTCGGAGAAGCCGCCAAGCGGAAAAGGGAATTGTCGACAAAAATCCAGAACCTTGAATGTCAAATAAATCAGAAGCAGGGATCAAGAAATGAAGAACGAAAGATGTATAAACAGCTGGCCAAAGCAAAGGCAAGTCTTGTTGACTTTCCAGCTGTATATCTCGCAAAAAGGAATATCCAAGGAATATTCAATAATGAAATTATCGGACATTTTCAACGTTACGGTGAGTTGCAGAGAAATTTGCGGAAAAAATGGTAAGTTAAAAAAGTATATCATACATACATGACATCTGCCGATCAATCCGACAGGGAACCGAAGTTTCAAAACCGGTAAACCGCAACCCAAAGTCCAATTCCAGCTAACCGGAAATTAGTCTTGACAAAAAATAACCGTTATCGAAAAACTAAGCGAATATAAAAACCCGATTCGGGATAGCATCGGTTTCGTGTTGTTAGCCACATGAATGACAAGAGTGCCATATGGCACTGTAGGGTGCGCAGGAGTTAAGAATAGAATCATGCAAATATTATATTATTAGTACTGTCGAGGAAGTTGATATACAAACGTTAGTCATGTTGAAACGTGATGTTAGGCTTTTGGAAGAAAAAATATCCGATGTAACCGAACAATTGATTGACCAAAAGCGGCAAGGTGAACAGTTGAAATTACAGCTCACAAACGCTCGTGAAAACTCGAAGAAAGCCGAGGATGAGTACAATCAAGCTGCGCATAAGTTTAATATGAAAATTGAGCAATGTAATAAGCATTTGAAGCAACGATTTAAGGCCGAGATCGACATCGAGAAAGGAGTCTCTTTGTTGAGTTAAAACCATGAGAATAACCCTATCAACAGTTATCTTAACAAAGTTAGGTTATCCTAGGTTATCCTAGGTGGTGTATAATAGATAAAAACAATTTTTTTTTCAATTGTAACACTTTTAGAAATATTGGTACCATCGAAGTTGCCAGATTCATATCACATATTCATACACCTGGACACAAAAATTTTAGACAGATTTCGACCTCTTTTACAAGGAGTATAATAAAGCACGCGAGTTTGAAACGATCGAAGAGGCCCGCACTTGGACTAGAATCACAATCGAAAAATTAGGTAATGTCACATTACTAATGAGTACCGTTTTTTGTTTTATATCGGTTTAGATGATAATTTTAGAACGCGAAAACATGAGGATTCAACGTCAGATGGACTCGTTGATTGTTGACCAAGGTTAGATTATTTATTTTGATTTTACAGGGGTCACCAAATAAGGGTCGGTGGCACCGCGGTGGTGCCAAATAGGGGTCACTTTTTTCGAGAAAAATATTATTGCTCCAAATAAGGGTCGCTGATTTTACCATAGTTTCTCATGGACTTTTTCTATTAGTTTTTGATCCGCTTGTGGATATAATTAATCAAAATTGTAATTAACTCATATTTAATCTTTACATTTATAAAATCAAATATAAAACGCAAAAAACCATAATTACGTAAAGAAATCGTAATATATATACTAGATATAACCGAGGAGAGTGTGAGAAATCATAACCGGTTAGAAAAGGAGATTGAGGTTGTTCGGAAAGAAGTCGATAAAGTTAAATATGACATCAACAATGCGGACTCAAAGGCTACTGCTTTAAAAGATCGATGGCTACCAGTCTTGAAAAGTGAGGTGGCAAAGGTTTCCGAGCGTTTATTGGTCAACTTCAAACGCATCAGATGCAAGGGTGTTCTTGAACTACAACAGACCGAAGAAGATTATAAATCATATGGTCTTATCATCAAGGCACAGTATCATGACGACCAGGACCAGGGTTTAAAAATATGCACCCCTATACCGTATAGGGGTGTTGAATTAGGACCAACGCGACTTTTGATTGACCGCGCAATTTTCAATTTTGTCCCCCACTCAACATCAACGCAAAATTAAAACCCTGGATAGGATCTACAGGAAGTAACTATGGCACGTCACTCTGGAGGCGAACGATCAGTTGCCGCAATGCTTTTTTTATTATCTATGCCAACAAAGAACTGCCCATTTCGGCTGGTAGATGAAATAAACCAGGTAATTACGAGATTGCGATATAAAATCAAATCACAAATTGCCGAAACTAGAAAAGAGGAGATCGATCGATAATGAACCCCTTATCTGTGATATTAGTGACGTCAAAATACCCCTCTGTATTTAATCTTTTTTCGGAGGCCCTCTAACACGTCCAGTTATTTAATTCGCATATTGTGCTTGGATCGCTCTTACATTTTTGGCGATCGAATGTATTGGTTGAATTATGTTTGGTTCGACATAAGGTAGTTTATACTTATATACCTGGTATAAATTTTAGGGAATGGACCAATACAACGAGCGAAATGTTCTGAAAGTCGTGAAAGAATTAACTGACGATTCTCCTCTGGAAGATTTGTGTCAAATGTTTATAATTTCGCCAAAGGTAATTATAAATGTGTACATAAAAAATTGTACATAAAGCTTGAGACTCATACAAATTATTTGCGTTTTACGAAATAGTTACGCATCATAATTATATTTTTGGTGCATTGTTTACAGTCACACAATTTGTAACAATATCATATAGGCTATATCATATAGCCTATATGTTATACACTTTAGTTTGCTGACCCACACCCTGAAGGTGTGACCCAGCGTTAATTGGTGAAGAAAAAAAATCTCGTATTTTAGCTCTTATGGAACTTGGACTATCCGAAACGCTGTACGGTCACAACGATTCATAACATCTACCCACACGTCCCAAAAAATATTTCAAACAGTGCCTCGGAACTGGCACGTTATAAACGGAATGATTTTGATTATGAAACACCGAGTGTAAATGAAATGTTTTAAAAATATTTTGAAGGATACAAGTTTGTACAGATTATCAAATTGTGACATTGTTTTTGAGTTATCTTTTAAAATATTGCAAACGTTTATTAAAAAAAGTTTCAGTGAATAATATACTTGTTTCTAACAAAAACATCTGCATACTTACTGCCATTATGATAATAAACATATAATCGGATATATTTGGAGCGCGAAGTTTAATATTGTTTGATCATGAAAGTGCGCTAGCTGATTCATTGTTGGACCACACAGTAATTATAAATGTATAAATTACATACATCTATATACTCGCGTGATTCATAATTGCGTATAAAGAAAATCATTGTCTATTTCAGTACCAGAATCTGTTGGTTGATGAGTCCCCAAACGACGAGAGTCTGTACCAAAATTAGAAACAATTAACTCATTTTCCAGTCTGTAAGCTTTTGTTCGATTCTCCATTTTCCGGCAAGGAGTCTGTATAAAACCCAGCCGTTTTAACTCATATTATCATAAAATATTTGAATTTCACAAAAAATAAAGAAAAACAAAAACTCCCAATAATGAAATGTGTTATTACTGTTCTAGTTTTGGCATTTTCAAGTGTAAATTGCCTGCCAGAGCCAAGAGTCATTAAATTGCCACGGGTTCGATGTGCAATACGAAAACCGCCCGGCCATTGGAGATACGCCCGTTTTGCTGTTCGCTCTAGGTACCAATTACAACGCTGCCTTTACCACAAAATTGCGTCCCGAACAAATTAAATCTAAGATTTTCTGACATGAACCAAAACTGCCTACAAAACTACGACACAAGAAATCCGATGGGGGCAGTAATGATCGCGTCTAAAAGTTGTTTCTAATTGGTCTGAATTCAGTACAGTATGGGATAAAATAACGTGCTTCTCGCTTGCCAAAATTTTGTATTCTGACAGGCTTAAAAACTAGAAAAGCCTTTAACCTTTCGCCACAAAAATCTGTTCGCCAAATTTTCCGTGTTAATTGTCCAAATTTTGGCCACGTGTCTTCAAAATCTTATAGTTTTTAGATCAAAGCGTAAAAAATGCAAATAAAAACCGACGGATTTTGATATTCGTTTTGCACAAAAAAAGTTCCAGAATGATCCTGGAATCATATGAAGCTTTGCAAATCTTTTTACAATCTCGAGATTAAAAAATCCCAAAGGTGAAAAATCCCAAACTTCTGAAAACCTCTAATAACATTTTAAAATTTCATTTACGTAGAAAATGTTTAAAAATCGTGAAAGTTCTTGGTGAAAAACAAAAATATTTGAAAACATTTTTTAATCCTAAAAATCCTCAAAAACTCTGTGTTACAAACTGATATATAACACTACCGGTTGAAATTCATGAAAATCGGCCGAGCGTGTCTAGTATACCGTGTCGGCATATTTTAAGATGGTAAAATCGATTAAGGCTGAATTTGGGTCGCAATTGGCGAAATAAAAAAAAGAGGCGGCCTTGGAAGAGGTAGACGTATTTTTCAATACGCGAACATTTAATGTGGTTCACCTCTAACCAATCACGTCAATGTAAAATGAGATGACCTCTCCATGGCCGCCTCTTTTTTTTATTTCGCCAATTGCGACCCAAATTCAGCCTTAATCGATGTTATACAGACCAATTTTCCCCTTTTTTATGCTGAACTGGGGTGCGGCATATATTAAATGGGGAGAAAGGAGGGGCAGCCTAGTTCCAAATAAAAAGGGGGAAAACTGGGCTTATATCATTTTTAAATATGATAATATACTGGAAACGCTCGGTCGATTTTCTTGATACTCAACCGGTAGTGGTTTTTATCAAAAACAAAATTACTGCGCATTGTTGTCTTTATTTTTGTTTTCTAAATATTATAATCTGACTGTTTTTGTTTGTATTTCATGAATAATATTTCAAAATGTTTACCGTTTTAGTACAATAAACTGATAATATAAACAGAAATTACTGTGTTTCATTTTGTTATGCATCCGAGTTTTCAATTTGGCCATTTGAAGATTTGCTCTGTCGATTTTGGCGAATGTTGATTCCGACGACTTTTCCGACCGCCTCTCGGAGCTGTTCACTTCCAATCATATATATTATTGGATTGAAAGCTGCAAAGGAGTCTTCAAATTTGTGGGGGTTACTGTTGTACAAATTCTAAGACAAAATTCCCTTGAATTTCATGTTTTAAATTATTAATTTTGTAACAAATTCTGTGTAAACGGTGTATGTCAAAAAAAGATTTCTCCAAAAAAGTATTTCGTATACGGTACCGTTATAACTCATAACAATTGTTCTACAGCCCTAACCAGTTATGTTAACAAAGTTGAGTTATCTAAACACTTTTCGGATGGCATTTGTTGAAAATTGCTCCTTTTTCGGACGCTTTTTCGGCTAAAATGGCGTCATTCAAATATCAAAATGGTACTTTTTTGTGACGATGCTCCTTTTTCGGACGCTATTTTCGAGAACCGAAAGCTTCCAATAAATGAGTAAGGACTGTAGTTAACAAAGACTAATTTTCAAATCGCTCGGATCTTTTTTTTGTTGAAAACTCCATTCTTCGGAAAAACGCAACGAGCCATAGGCGAATATTTTCCAATAGTGGAGTTTGACGAAAGTTGCGCAATTAGTGACCAGTTTCGAATTATACCAAACACCATCAATAATATACCACGGCGTTGCTCCAAAAATAAAACTGAAAAATACAATAAAAAAGGTTTTTTTTATTTTAAAAAATTACCATCCCACAATGAGATAAAGTTGAATAATTGCTTTTTTCTGTTTTTCGTCATTGACTCCCGTAGATTTCACTTTACTCATCGTAAGCCGGTTGTATATAATTCTTATAAAGGGCACAAACCGGAATTGCTCTGTGCTACAAAAATGCACCTTGTTATAAATAACAATACAATTTTTTTAATTATTAAGACTTAACAATTAATTAAGTAATAATACTAATACATATTTTTAAAACATTCAAATTTATCAAAAATGATCACAATTTATCGCAAGTTATAAAAAAATAATAAAAAAATTCATCAGAAATTTTCAAAAATTATCCAAAATATTCAGAATGAATAATAAAAAAATATCAAAATTTACCAACAATAATCGAAAACTATCAAATAATATCAACATCACAATTTTTTAAAGTTTATCAAAATACATGAAAAACAGTTAAAATAAATAAATCAGTATACAAAATAAAGAGTTTATTGAATTATTTTAATTAATAAAAAAAAAATTCCGAACCCTGAAAACCCTGAGAACCAGTAAAGCCGTCGATACTAGCAAAATGAAAAGCGCAATATGGAAACAAACTGCAAATGGAACTATAAATAAATTTTAGTCGTGAAGTTAAATATTTTCGAAATTTTAGTTAAAAATATGTAGTAAAAAGTTAAGTTTCTGAAAACGAACTTTGAAATAGTCGAGCATTGAACCGCAAGTTTTCGAAATACACTTCCGGATTGATATTTGGGGTTGTCAGTAAGGTCTCTTTGTCGCCAATAAAGAAAACAGTCGTAAAACCTGACATTAGGTTCCAAATTTGTAGTACTGGCCCATTTTCGCCTAGAAAACTGGCTCAATAACTGCGCAACGGTGTATTGGTATCATCTAAATGGTCTAAATGGTTGAAAAATAGGCTACAGTCCCGACCTTAAAATTGTGCAATTTGTGTTTCCAAAAAACCTGCACAATTTGGAAGTCGTGCACAATTTGGCAGTCGCACATCATGGTACACTGAAACTGTATTTATCCGAAAATACAAATTATTTGTGAAAAAGAATGCCGAATTTAGGCGTAGCGAATTGACATCGGATTACCAGTTCGCGGGAACTCCTTTTAAAGGGATTAAAAACAATCCCTTATAAAAGCTCCGTGCGTAGCTCGTTTTGACTTGAAAAAAGATTACATGAACTTTTTATGAATTTATGAACTTTTATGATTTTACCTTCTCCATGACTTTTTCTATAATTTCTCATCAATAAATAAAGGAAACTATTTTCAACCTTTTATTCGCGTTATTCGGTGTAGGTTTATTCTGGTGGCGGAGTCATCCGACTTTGGAAACACGATTTCGAAAGAAGAAAGAATACGAGAAAATACGAGAAAGTACGAGAAGCGATATCTGGTGGAGATGCGGGGGATATTTAATTTATCGATGACATTGAATTAAAAGAAAAAGTGTAGTGAATAGATACAAATTTCTCATTTTTAGTGAACAAGGAGAAATGCGGAAATTATTGACGAGCATTATAAAATTAATATGTTGTCTGGCGTTGTGCGTTATGAAAACAATTGGACTTGTCAAAGACGATGAACAGTGCAAACACAATGGGGGACACAACAACGTGTGTCAACCGACGTTAAATAAGGTATGTCTTTTGGCGCGCGTGCGTCCATTTGGTCTGAATTTGGGTTTTGCACGGTGTCTGGTGTCTCACAACGAAGACGAAGGCTTCAACGTGCACAAATCGTATTTTGGACGGCCTCGATACTTTATGTTGTTCATTAATTATAGGCGCGAGTGTGTGAGCATCGGTCGAGATTGGGACTTAAACATGCACATCTTTTCCGAGCCTTATCTGGTCACGTCGCGCATAAAACAGGGTCGCAAGTTTAATATGCAGAACTTGTCGATCGTTAAAAAAGGAGCATAAAAACATTGCCTTTCAAAAGTATAATATTGATTCATGGGCCAACTGGAGCAGGAAATATGAACGAATCAAATATTGATTATCTTCTCCAATTAATTGGAATAAGGGCAGAGGCGATGTTTAGACTGAAGCGTGACATATCGGTGGGAGATTGTGTTGGGACAATCTTTGAGATTGTGCGACAACGCAATCAGCCGATTTTGATATTGGATAACGAATTTGATCGACGGTCCATCATTTCACAAGCGCTAGTTCGCGCGGGTGAAAAGAGGAGATGTGCGGTTATGGATACGGGCAAATTCTGGCGATATAAAGCATTTATACAGGAGCTGTGCCTTCAATGGACCGTTACCTTAGGCACTCTGCCGCCCATGCCGATTCCGGCCATGATTATCTATAGATCGGTAGTTTTGGACCCCGTGAGCGGGGACCTTTCTGCGTCATGCTCAGCACTGGTCTAGACGGCATTTGTTTTAAGATAGGATGCGATGGCAATTATAGCGACATGTTGTCAGGGGCGATGCATGCTTATCGAAAACGAAATAATTGCTATCCATTGATTATTAACACTTTCTCTATCGTTGACGAGGTTCAACAAGTTGAGCCTCGGCTCAAGGAGTTTGAGTTATTGATCGAGAAGAATTCAAATTCGATTGCCTCAACAATACAATAAATATGACTGAGGATATAGTTAAGATATTGTGGCAAAAACACAGTCTGACGGGAGCACCAATGATTGCGGTGGTTCAATCACAGCACCGGTTCCGGCCATACTTTTGGTCGTAGCGCATTGAGAGCATCTTTGAAAAAAAAAGTGGCCGTTTAAACATTTAACATTTAAAAGTTAAACATTAAAATTTTTTTTGGTTTCTTTTGATACTCAGTATAATCAGAGAATTTTATAACTTTATATAAATTATTCACCTTCAATATTTTTAAAAACGAAAAATGAAAAAAGTGCCAGACTGTATATTTTAGATAATGCGTTTAATATTATTTGTGGTAATTATGCTGGCAAAGGAAATCGCCGCTTATTCGAGCGCCAGGAGCAGCAATGAAACGAATTTGGAACGAAGTTTGAAGGCACTACCTATTTTGACTGATTTAGCGCCGAGTAATTTACCAAACTCTACTTTTGGCCTCGAGACAATGGGCCCACCTCATGAGTTCATAAAATGGATTCGCGACCAAACGCCTTGGAGTGCATATAACGGCACGTTGGTGAATGGCTCGGAGTTTGTACATATATGTTGACGATTCCGGAAGAAAAGGAAACGTACAATCAGAGTGCGCCTACATCAATGACGCGTGCTAATTCGACGACATCCTATGCTCTTCCTGTCTCAACGCCGCAAACGCTTGTTCGTACGATCACGCCAACTATAGAGACTAGGGGGCGAGAGCAGTGATTGAATGGGACATACATGAATCGACGGTGGGAAAGGCGGTCAAAGCACGCTCGGAAAAGAATTTACGGCGCATGCAAAAAATCATGTCGCGCTTGAGCCTTTTGGCAGAAAAATGCCAGAATGGGGAGGCAATGTCGCACATGATTTACTTGATGTTTGATCAAGCAATGCGTCAAGGGGATGTAATAACATCCTTGTTTTTCAAACCACGGGTTGAAAGTTTCGTGTGCCACATGACGATGTTGACATCTCCAACAGCTGCAAGAAATTCAGATTTTGTAACAACAGTTAACTCTCTGCATAAGTCTGTTGTGCAGGTTCTTCATAAGATAGCGCTTAATCAGTTGCGAAGATCAATATTGATCCAAGCGATTGCTGATCTGCATCCCCGTCTAGTCTTTGCGTACCCCCGATACTATTATTATACGAAGGTTGTTCTGGCTTTGATAATAATTGAAGCCTAAAAAATTATTTAACAACTTTAAGTTATTAGCAGTACAAGTAAAACCGGGAAAACCGGTCTTATACATCGCGAGGCTTTGTTACATTTTTTTGAAAAGTAAGGATTTGGAAACTAATTCCTATTGTCGGTAAAACCCATATCAAGATCAAAAACGTGCAAATTGACTTTTGACGAAACATAACATCATGACAAATGCAGAAATATCTTTAAAATTGGATAATAAAATATGTGCTAACTAATAAAAGCTCGGCAATGGGCAGCTGGCCTACTCAGTTTAGGTGAACTGGCCGCAACAGTTCGCTGTGATTTATTATTATTCTGAAACAACTGAATTGTCCGCGGGAGATTATTTAATTGTTCGGCGGATATACAAATTTGTCCGCGTAACCTAGCAACGCGAAACGACAAGTAGCAATTTCTTCTTCGTTATTTTTGTTTCGCGGACGATTTAAAACCCAATATTCTTGACAAAAAAGAGAAGCGCGGACACCTGAATTGTTCGGGTACAACTTAATGGTCTCGCGCGGACAATGTAGAAAGTCATTTTATCCAAACTTAGTAAAGCAAAAGCTGATATAGTTAACCAAGTCACTGACGTAGTTATAAATTCCAATATAATATAAGTATAATTCAATTCTCATTTGAAATTCACCAAATATTATCTGTTACTCTTATTTGTACACTAAGGATAACATTTTTATATGAAAATAATAACTTTGTCTGGTTTTATTGTTAGCTTTAACTCTTAGGGGGAAGGAGTTTTTGTGAACCCGTAGGGGTAAATGCGTGTAAATAAACACGCACTTACAAAATTCACATTAATTCGCAATAATTCAAAAAAACTGGTAAAACCAAGTTGTAGAACTTGTCAAACTACGTCGATCTGATTATTCAGAAATTGATTTGGGCCACCAGGGCCCCTTAAAGAGCTCTTTGAAATCTTCAACCTACGCAAAAAACACCGTCAATCGAATTTTCTCGAAAAGTTGAGGGGGGCACCAATACCCGTTTTGCCCTACGGGGCCTCCATATGCCTTAAATATGCCCTACGGGGCCTACATATGCCTTAAATCGACGAAAAAAAACAAGTTGCGTGTCTATATACACGCACTTCCCCCTGGGAGTTAGCTTTAAACGAAATTATGAGTAATAGCTGTTTAAAAGTTTAGCTTATTATTAATAGTCAAGGTAATCTAGCTGCTGGTTCAATAAAGTAAGATAAAAGTCAATTGAGGTGAGCTAAAAGTAATTAACGGTAAATTTAAGCTAACCTAAATGTACACCACCTAACAAATTACCTGAACATCTGTTTTGCACAAAAAGTGTTAAGATGACCCAAGTTTGTTAAAATAACTGGTGTTAGCATAATTGATTACGGGGTGTAAGTTGATAGCCTATAGTATAGGCCCTATACCTAGCGTATTAGTTTAAGGTTAGCGGAAATATCAATAGGTTCATTGTATGCCGTATACAAATTTGGTGAATGTCCTATTGGCCAATCGAAATATCGTCTTCCTGGATCTTCCCTATAAGCACCAATAATCGAAGCGACCCCGGCGAGCAGGTCGGAACACGCCAAAGAAAAAATAAAGGTATTGGCCTGTTGTGTTAAAAAACTGCAATCAATACGAATTGAGAACGAAGGATACGAATTTAAATCAGTACCGTTTTATATACTGGTAGTAAACTGGTAGTTTTTTAAATAGTCCTGAATTGCGTTTTATTGGTACTTAATCTAGTATTTAAATGTAAAAATTTCAGACTCACTTTTGCAGGTCTGTTATGTATGTATGTAATTTGACAAAAATGGATTTTAACTCCCAGGTGAAATTGCAACCTTTTTTTCAAATATACCGTTCTATAAAATATGGGTGGTTCCCAGTGGGAACTTCCCACCCTTAAATTTTGTTTTCAAAATTTTGTCATATAATATAATATTTTTATGCCACCATAATAAACCTTCCCTTTAGCAGTTAAGTGTTGAGTTTAAAAAACGCAAGCTTGGTTATTCGACAGCGGAATCCAAGAACCCAAAGCATTAAAACATTTCCGCCAATTTGTAAAGCAATAATAAGAACTAAAATGATCCGTATAATCCAAACACTTACTGTATGTTGTAATACAATTTATTAATATTTCAGAAATAAGACCTAGACTTTATGGAAGTGGGTATTTTATTAATTTTCAAAAAAAAATGCACTCTGGAGTGAGCACGTCTCTCTGGTGAGCATTATTACTCTAATTTGTCGGAAAAAAATCCCCACTTTCATAAAGTCCAAGTGTTATCATAGCGAGTAAAATCTTATTCTAATTTTAAGTTCAATAAATGAGTTCCGGTTGTATGGAATATTATTTTCAAAATTCAATAGAAATTTGGGTCAGATGAAAACTGTGACATAATTCCGGTGACCGGTTAGCAACGATAATACAGGACTTTGACAGTGACCATTATTGTATTAATTTCCTGACGAAATG
Source organism: Oikopleura albicans (assembly GCA_004367875.1). Lineage (NCBI taxonomy): Eukaryota > Metazoa > Chordata > Appendicularia > Copelata > Oikopleuridae > Oikopleura > Oikopleura albicans. The sequence continues at coordinate 125,105 of SCLG01000057.1, forward strand.
TTAAACTCATCACAAGTAAAATCAGTTGTATTTGTGTCATTCAACATTTGTGTTTCTCGTTTTTCTCAAAAAAAGCAAAATATGAAAAATGGCCTATCTGGTGTATGAGGAAGATAGTTGACCAACCTGCTGATAAATTCAGACGGTAAGAAAATACGATAATTTTGGAAACGTCATTCGCGTAAATGATCGAATCGCTCTTTTCTAAAAAAAAAATTAGAAAGAATTTATAAATTTAACCGCTACAACTAAAATATTGGGATTTTTTATGACAACTAGTTTCACCGTATTTCTATGGGATTAAAACTCTTTCTGACTTATATCGATTAATTCAGTTGTGGAAATCATATCGTAACAATTTCACCCATACCGTAACAGTTTTTGCACAAAATAAACGATAAAACGGCCCACAAAATGCCCCTTAGTGGAACATATTACCCATATCGTAACCGTTTTTGGAATGTGAAAGTGTTATTATATGGCCTCCCCAATTATACCACCTAATCAGTTATCTTGCTAAAAAAGTGTTAAGATAATTGAATTTTGTTCAGCTAATTTGTTCAGATAACCAAAGTTTGCTATGATAACTGGTGTTAAGATAACTGGTTAGGGGGTGTATTAAACTCCTTAAAATTCTTATAAAAAATAAGTATTTTGTGGAGTTTTGCATCACACAGGAACAGTTAATGAAAAACTCTTGAAAGATATTATCGGGATTTTAATTTTATTTCTAAATTAACAAAAGATGTTTCAAATGTGAGGATCCGACAAACAGCAGTTAAATATTCTTTTATGGTGTTCAAGAAGACGCATTGCTCATTGGTGTGGTAGAGGGAGTGGCTCTAAGGGGTCGAACCTTAAAACCAAGAGCCTTCATGGTTGCCTCTTTTAACTGTTGACTTCCAATCATGTAAATTATCGGATTAAAAGCTTTTTTATGATGCCAAATCTATCGTATACTGTTTTAAATAAAAAAAAAATAAACTTGAAACTCGATTTGGCACCCGACTTCAGAAAATCGCACAGCACCATAAGCAAAAATTTTGCAAAAATGAAATTTAACAAAAGTTTTACATTGCGTAATGTGTCCAGAGTTAAACCATAGGTTATCCACGATTGACCACGGGGTTGAACCAAATATAAAACTATAACATAAAAATAATTACATTTAGAACAACTAAAAAGTTTTATTTATTAAATAAAAAAGTGAAATTTATTAAATAAAAAAGTGTTAAACAAAAAAGTGAAATACACAGAGTGGACAACTTTTTTCAAAGTGGCGAATTACCAGAAAGTTGACCGGTTATACTCAGCGTTTTACATGAATTTCCGCCGTTTTTTACTTGCGTATTTTTAGATGGCCAAACTCGAGTTTTTTCCGCACTTCAAAAACTCGAATAATGCTATCGTGAAAAAACTGCGAAAATTCATGTTAAACGCTGAGTAGGTTGTTCGCGGTAGAAATGTCGCAAATTCTTAATCTAGAAAAAATGTTAAAAAATGAGTCTTTTAAGTTTTTGCGTAAATCGACGTCGTCATTTTTCTTTCTTTTCTTTTTTAGTAGCCTACAGCTTGACCAAGGTGAAATGCGACCAAGTGTTGACAAGCGACAGAAATCTGTGAA
>SCLG01000057.1:136079-149970 GCA_004367875.1 Oikopleura albicans
TAGGTTACAGTCCCAAAAATATGTAAAGTTCCCAAAAAATTATTGAAAGCGTTTCACAATATATATTTTTTTTTATCATCCTGGTGGTATATGAAAGTCACATTTTAAGGCCTCATTAGTTACATTTGCCATCTGGTAATTCTCTACTGAAACTAAAAATCTTCGCCAAATTTTACTGAGGAGTTACAAGCTGTCATCCATCCGAACATGACCGAAATATATAGTTCGTGCGTAACTGAATATATTAATCTATTTCGTCGCCAGAAACTATCAGATAGCGAGGATTGTTGAACTAAAGGTTTCAGTTTTGACTAATGACGCACTGAATTGGCGTAAGGCTTTATATTAGCTGAGTCTATTTTTTAGTCAAAATCCACCCGAATAGTAACCGATTCTCGATGCTCGATAACAGGAAAAAATTGGAGAAAAATTAATAGTTTTCGAGAGAACTTGACAGTTTTGGCGCAAATTTGGCGCCAAAAACAGTAAATTTATAACTCAAANTGTTACTTTAGGCGAATAGTGTTACTTTAAGCAGCGTTACTTTAAGCAGGTAGGTGGTGTAGTTAAATAAAAAATTTCTAAATGTCTTTTATATTTGTATATTTTTGTGGTATCCAAAGTGAAAGATAACGGCGCAGGGCGTAGGCGGATAAGCTGGAAAATTTTCACGAAAAAAAGTGAAAGATAACGGCACGAGCGGGGACGGGTGAAAGATAACGGCGCGAAAGATAACGGCGCACCCTGTGTAGAGAGTTTTAATAGAGGCAGTATTAGTAATTTAGTTTACTAACCCAACAGTAACTTATGTAATAAGTTCACTGTAAAGTTAATTAGGTCAACTTAATACACTTTGTTATTATGTCGCAAAAGCGTCATAACTTCTCCCTGTTCACACTGTATGTTAAGTTTTATATAAGTAACTGTAACGGTACAGTATATCATTGTGATCCGGTAATAAATATTATTACGATTTATTCGATTCCGTCAATGGTGTCAGAAGAAGTGTGAAGTCTTCAAAATCAGGCCAACCAAGAAGAACTGGTTATTCGTATTCCGTGGGAACCTCCAAGGGTCACAATCACACACTTCAAATTAAGTCGGACGAAAAAGTAGAGCCTACGATGAAAAGTTAGTAAAATGGATGTTATACTGCCAAAAACGGAACAAAAATGCGGAAAGTCTAATCAGTGGCGGCACGTTGTTCACGCCGACCAAGGAGTGCTGATTAAGACCCACGAAAGAAGCATGAACACAGTGAAAAGGAAGCTAAATCTAATAATGGGTGTTCCTTTTCACCCAATCACAGCTCGATGTTACGACTACTAGCGTCTAGCCGTGATCGGACAAATTCCGTGCAAAGATATTTTGTCAATAAAAATATAGCCTATATGGAAAGCCTTTTGAAAAAAATAATAATATAGCCCTGACGTCATAGCCTATAAGCTATAGCCTTTACATCTAAAAAAGTAAACTTCTCGATTATGCAACCGTAGAAACAAAACAACTGGCAATTAGTTACAAGCGAATGACTTGCATGAAGGCAAAAATTAAAACAAAAATAAAGATGATTTTTTCCAGAGAACAGAAATTGAAGAGCGTTTTGGCATCGAAGAGCGTCACTTTAAATGGCTTAAGGACCCGATGTTGATGTGCATTTTAATGTCATTAGAGTGGACCGACCCAAACGAACAAATATCGAATCCATATAAGTGGATACGTACAGCAGCGGATTATCCCTATGAAATGTCACGCCTCGAAACATGGACAATAAATGGATTGATGTTCCATGTAGACTCAGATGTTGCATCGGTCCAGTACATGGGGCGTCGGTCATTAGGGCCGGCAATTGCAATGATTGCTAATTCAACTCCCGCGCGCATTTCAAAAAGTTTTTCTTTATATCAGGAAGAAAATTATAACAATATAAGGGACGATTATTTGACTTGGAAACGCTTATGTTGTCGATTAAGCGGTTACCCGAGATATAATGGAAGAACTTAAGAAAATCGGGAGTTAATTAAAGTCCGTTTTTAGCGCAAATATAAAAACGCTAGTACCTGCACGGACCAAATTGCAACAACTGATACAACAATCATCAAAATTCACGCTGAAAAGAAATGTGTTAATCAACAATGAAATTAACACATTGGGAGTTTATGTACGGGCTCAAGAATGGTCGTTATTGGCCAACCTGCACGAGAAGTGGAAGGTTTTTGTTCAACGACGTCGGAAGAATATTCAAAAGCCGTAATTCATGGGAGGATTATTAATGAACAATTTTTGTTTAATTTGTTAAGACTAGGAAGATTTGTTGATAGGAACGAAAGCCTCAATAATAAAATAACGCGTAGCAGAATTTTGTATTTAAATTTTAATCAACAAATTTATTTGTTTAATGTCGGGGAAAATTGTTCACACTGTATGTTAATTTCTGTATAAGTAACTGTAACGGCACAGTCTATCATTGTGATCCGGTAATAAATATTATTACGATTTATTCGATTCCGTCAGAATGGAATAAATTGCACTAAACTTAAAAAGCAGTTTGTCTTTTTACAATTGCGTTAGACTCCAATAATTATGTAATGCCTATTTTATATTATCTTTCATTTCGTACAAAAAACATATTGCGCAACATGTACGAGTTACGTAATACCTATTTTTTATTATATTTTATTGCCTACGCCATTTTAACCATACGCCTACACAATGTACGTTTATCCTTCATTTTTGAGCTTATTTTTACGTTATTTTTCGTCATTTTGGCCATGGTTTGCGAAAGATTAAGGTACAACTGGTGCATAAGAATTGTGAGTTTAGCGAACCTATTAGCGAAGAATAAAAACATTATTCTTAGGATGATAAATTAATTAATATGAAAAAAATTATTATTTCGAAACAAAATTTACAGGTTTCAGTACATAAGAATGATATTTTTGAATACAAATTGTTTTAGGCACAAAATGTTTTTGTCTTTTTCTAGCCAGCAAACATTTGGTATATTTTCTTGTCAGATATATTTTTCACAAATCACATGACNCGGTTAACGGCAAACAGTTCGGTTAACGGAGACATGCGTAGGCGAAATCGCGGAAAAATAGCGACCTGCCGGTTAACGGAAAATAGGGCTGCCGGTTAACGAAAAATAATAATTTCAAACTTTTTTTTGGCTTTTTTCTCGACTAAACGTTATTTTCGCAACACGTATGGACTTGTTATCATGCCTCGCAAGAAAAACCTGTTTGGCTTTCCCCGAAAAAACGTTTTCTTGGAAAAACCGCGCTTCCGTTGAACTCATGGATTATTTTTTCATTTTGAAATATAACGCATACGTTTTATATTTCTGTGCGCTCAAAATTGAAAATGTAACATTAGTACCGCGGTCGTTTCCGGAAAACGTTTACCGGTTAATACGTATTTGGGACAAACTGAAAAAAACGTTTTTCGGAGAAACTGAAAATAAAAAACGTTTTTCTGAGAAACTGAAAAAAAAACGTTTTTTTGAGAAACTGAAAGTTTTTTGGAGAAAGTGGATGAATACGATTTTCGATTTGCTTTTTAGTAATGCGTTTTTTATCTCCAAAATCCTGTGGAGTTGATATACACCACTCCTTGCGTTAACTTAACGTTTTTAAGTTAACAGAACGTTTTTTTGTTCACAACTTTTTTTTGTCTAAACGCAACGTTGTTGTCTTAAACTAGCATTTACTGGTATATTTCAGTAACTTCGGGTTGTAATTTCACGACTACACTTAGTTGAATCTGGGGAAGACAATGAAAACTTTGTATGGTCGATCCTCATATAAACCTGCATTTTACGTAACCTTTCGTTCTTACAACACACTTTCCGGTAATGCAATAACCTTGCGTGAACGCAACGTTTTTTGGGGATACATTAGTTGTGTTAATATAAGGAATGGTGTTGAGAATAACAATTTTTAAAGCCTTTTGAACTCCTATGTCCAATTTAAGAGTGAAAAATATAATCGAAAATTCAACAAAAACTGCCGGTTAACGGAAACTGCCGTTTAATGGATACATGCGTGGGCGTTTTTGCTGGAAAATTTTCCAGCAAAAAACTGCCGGTTAACGGCAAATAGCGTAGGGGCGTTCGGTTAACGGGGTGCCGGTTAACGGCGCACCCTGTGTATTTTCTTGTCAGATATATTTTTCATAAATCACATGACACATTTCGTTATATTGAAGCAGAAAATTTATTTATTTGTTTAGCCCAAAGTTCCATGAAAGTTAGGACCTTTGAAATGGATAGTTCCTTCCAGATCTTTCCAGAAAGATATTTTAGCAGAAACAGTACTCCGCAAACTTCTCATTTCCGAAATATGAAGCGGTTCTTCACTACTGTCGGTTTCGTCGGCTTGCTTTGTTCCGAGTTCTGCAATACGTTCTAAAATTTATTTATTTATTTTCTCAGATTTAGTTATAAATCAAACCGTGTAAATTTTGTCCAATTCTCAGCTTGCCGAGCATTGGCGAAGTTGGTTCTTTATCGGATTTTTTGGATTCGGCATAATCTTGGAAATCAAAAGCTGTTACTGATGCAAAAATAGCTTTTGAGCATTTATGGTGAAAAAATACCTGCCCTTATTATATTACACCACCTACTTGCTTAAAGTAACAGTCAAGTTCCCGCCTACGCACTATCTGCTAAGGGTAACAGTCAAATTTCCGCTTACGCACTACCTGCTTAAGGTAACAATTCCGCCTACATTCTACAAATAAGCCCAACATTCATAAAAAATGTTACTTTGGGAAAAAAAACTGGTATTGTCTCGTGACCAATAAAAGTATTTTACGTCAATGTCATGTTTACACCATTCCTGGTCGCCCATTTTCGGCAAGTCGTGCCAGCGTGGGTGATTGATTTTTCTCTGTAAAACTATCCTCTTTGGTGAGATAAGAACTTTTCATTTGTTTAAATGCGCCCTTCAAATTTGCCAATTCTTCGTCTTCCACCGTAGTTGGCATATTCTTGTCATTTTTCAAATACGAGTCAACTGCAGGATTCAAAATTAGTAATCAAAAACTTAATTAAAAAAAAAACCATATAATAATTTGTTTTATATTTTGGTCAACACTTTTGAGGCCTTTTCTGTTGCATTTTCGACGATACCTTCTAAGTTGGAAATTGACTCTGTTGATGTTAAGAATTTACAGCGTCCGCGTGGTTGTTTCAAGTAAGAATCTTTTTGTGCCTAATCTGACGATTTATATACGCTGAAATTTTATGTAAAGCTAAAACAGTCAGATAACCCTAGAAAAGTGGTCATATTGTCTGTGAGTATCACCAACAATGTCTCTCTCGATGTGCATGTCTCTCTCGATGTGCATGTCTCTCTCGATGTGCATGTCTCTCTCGATGTGCATGTCCCGCTCGATGTGCATATATCTATCGATGTGGATGTTTTTGGAAATCGAAAATGCACATCGAGAGACCACTGACTGTACATGTATAGGTAAAACACACGAAATGAGCCAGCATCCAATATAATATACACATGGTGCGCTGCGCAGTTAACACCGGTTCCAGTCTATTGTTAATGAATTTCTCGATTTTGGATACGCTGTGGTTCAACAATAAATCAGAAAAAACAAATTTTTACGCGCAATTTTTATGCTGAAACAATATAAAACTTGCAACTTATAACGCTGCAACTTATAACGCCCATTAAATATGTAAGCGGGTCACACATGATTTTTTAAACCCATTTAGACCCACTTTTATTTGAAACGCGCGTTATATAAACCGTTCCTGAACTATTCCCGGAATGATAACAGGTACGTCAGATTTATTTGATGCCGTGTGGTCACTCATTTCTGTATAAGCTTCTTTGCTATATCCCGAATTTTGAAGTGATTTCAAAATTGGCGATAAAATGTTTTTCTTCGTAGATTCTTCGGTCGCGTTCTCTTTTTTAAATCCGGTGGTTTTTAATGAATGTAAAGTTGGCGAGACAACTGGCTGTACAGTTTCATTTTGTTCGGCAAAATTGAGCTTTTTTCGGCTCGAGGTTTTCAAAGATTGCAATGTTGGCGACAATGGCGTGTCTTCGTGGGCATCGAATTCTACTGGATTTCTTCGCTTGCTGGCAGCAAGATTTATATATCATAAATTATCATAGGTAATTAAACAATATCAAATGATCAAATATTGTCATTAATAATCATAAATGATGAAATCTTATCATTAATTATCTATCATTATCATAAATTACTAAATGTCATCATACATTATCATATCGTATACAAGATTGTCATAGATTATCGTCTATTTTCAAACATGGTTAAAAATATCATAAACTATCATGAATTATCATATTATTTCACACTATTATACAAAGCCCGCCTCACACCAGAATTTTTTAGCGACATCAAAGTTGGGGACAATACTGGCTGTGCATTTGATTTACTGTCTTCGGCATGTTCGCGTTCAATGTTGCCGATTTCGAGGGCGGCCAATGTCGGTGATTTGGGTTGAAATTTATCCTGCTGAGTTGTCAAAATACGGTTCCAATCGAGCAAACCGCGCGTTACATAGTCATACACATTTTCATTATTTTGACGCTTAACGGTTGAGACTTGATCCTGAATCATCACCAAAAGATCTTTTCAGATTGAACAAATAGATTTCGAAAACACTTAAAATGGATTATTTCTATATCTTGCTGAAATATTGCGCCGATAAACTTTGCTTCAATTTGCCGCGCTTATTGGACGTTGATTTAAATTGCGGCCACTGATTGGCTGCATAAACCTACGGTTATCGCGTGAGAACATTAGCAAGATTAAGAAAAAAAACCCATGGTACACTGACATACAGTCATTGATGTAATATTTTATTGAAGATCTTAACTCGCAGGGTCCGTGCGACCAGATCTGATAAAGGGGCCAAAAATCGGCTATAATTTTATCCAAAAACAAACGAAAAAAAATTGACCTCAAAAGTCTCGAAATCGACCACTTTTCAAATTTGGTTTATTTCTGAAAAATCCCTTTTTTGTTAATTTTGGTCAATATTCCTTTAATTGAGCCGTTTTTTAAACCAGCTAATGTTGGCGATTTCAAAGCTTCCCGTGAATGTTCTTTCGCCACGTTGTAGTTTTGAATAGTTTTAGTAATCGAAAGGTCAGCTAATGTTGGAGATCGGACATTTGAAGCCTGCCAGCTCGAAGGATTTTCAAAGGCATTTTTTTCTGAAGAAACTTTCCCTTTCAGGGCCTTGAGCTCGCCGTCGTTCACAGAGGCAACTGCGCTTGTCTGGCTCGACAGTTCCTGTTTGATATCTTTTTGAATTTCAAAATTTCTAAAAAACCTTAATCGGAAAAAATTGTATTTGAGAGACTAAAAAATGAGATTGTTTTGAAGTTGTGAAACTCCTCGCCTTGAATACCTCCTTTCTTCAATGCCGCTAGTGTCGGAGACAAAATGTTTTCTTCAAAATTTCTATTTGCATTTTCACTATATTGTGAAAGTGCGCTTTTGATGTTTCCAATACTGTTCTTGAGTTTTATTATAGCCCCATTGAACCATTTTTATAAAAACCGCATTTGTCGACAGTATCGTCAAAAAGTAGCGGCATGAACGTTTTTGGACGGATAAAAAATTGTCGAACTCGCTAGAGAAATTTCGGATGCCATACCCATCGACCCCGTGGGTCCTAAGGACACATCACAGAAAGAAATCAAGAATTTTTTTTCATATTTTCGTATTAACTTTTCGAGTTCTACCGGCTGAGTTTCACGAAAATCGGCCGAGCGTTTCTAGTCTCTTTTTTTATTTGAAACTGGGGTGCCCCTCCTTTCTCCCCTCTTTATTCATACCGTAATTATTAAAAAAGGAAGAAAGGAGGGCACCCCAGTTCAACATAAAAAGGGGAAAATTGATCAGTAGACCATCTTAAAATATGCCGACACGGTATACTAGAAACACTTGGCCAATTTTCATGAAACTCAACCGGTACACTTCGACCTAACCAGTTTTTTTAATTAATTGGCCCTAACAGCCCTTATTGTGTTAGTGGCTCAATACAAAAAAAAAATCAAGCGCATTTTAAACTTGTCTAAGTGGGCTATTTAAACTCTTGCCTGCCGAGGTTGACAACAATTTTATTTGCTTTTTCATTAGTTTCGGAACCCATTTTTGCCAGTCGTTCTTTAACCTGTCCGGCACGTAGCGAAGCTAGTGTGGGCGATCTGTCGCTGAACGAAATCATCGTTTTATTAACTGCTTAGTGGTTAATCGACTCGTGTGCCCATATTGCACAATTTTACATTAAATTTCTTGGTTCATTTGTAGGCCAGAAATTTTCCAGTCATACCATTAAACGACTACGCATTGAACTGTTAACGGTCCAGTATAATTTGCGCAATTTGCCGTTTACTGTTCATTGTTCCGTTACAAATTTGGTGGAGGTTAACTCTGTGTAATTGTTCTTGTTAATTTCAAAATTAAAAAAAAATATTCCACGAAAAATATGATATTGAAAATAGTAATTATGAAAAAATGTAATCCGTGAAATACCGGCATGTGCGTGAACAAATGTGACCTTAAAAAATTAAAATGTGACCTTGGAGATGTGACCTTGGAGATGTGACCGTTTGAGATGTGACCTTAATAGATGTGAGTCATGTGACCTTGGAGAATGTGACCTTTAAAAATTAAAATAGGACTTGAAGATGTGACGTTGAATTATTTTTCTGACAATATTCACGCTAACATCAAAAATTTTGAACATTTTGTTGTATGTAAGCATAAATATAGGCGTTGATTAGCCAATCCTGGATTATTCCATCTATCACGGAGATTTCCCAGATTTGCTGGTTTTTTTCCGCGTTTTCCGTTAACTCCCGTGGACTCACTTTCAGCATCCGCCACCCGTTGACTGAGTGCCCCACTCATTTTGCTGACCAGGCCTCCAGTTCCAAAATCACTAATTCGATTCTTCAATTTTTTTTCATTTTCGGCCCGCTTTTTCTGGTCCTGTTCTTCCCAGCTTTCCTTGAATCCGTTCATACTAAATCCCGTCTGGATAACTTGTCGAGGTTTATCCTTATCATAATCATTCTTTTTGAAGATGATATTTTCGAGAAAATTTGCCTTGCTTTTGATGCTTTGATGAATTTTACCGACCACTTTGGGTTTTTCGTTCGTTTCCGCAACCTGAGCTAACTTTGGAGAGCTAGAATTTACGTCTTCCTGAAAAAAAAATCCTAAATTAAAAAATAACATTCTATGAAGAATTTTAGAAAAGTTTTAGCTATTTTCAAAATATCCAAAAACTAGGATAATATCCAAAAACTAGATCCACGCTATTTAGTCAGAAACAAAGGCTTTTTTGATTCAAAGCGATTGGGATTTTAGTTTCTGACTTCCTTAATTTAAAGACAAAAAATGTTTAACCGTTATTGTTGATTGCCGTGTCCATTTAAAAGTCTTAATGAATAAGCAGGAAAAAAGAGGCGGGATATTAAAAGTCGAAATTGTGAAAGTTTTAACTCAATAATTTTCATTGTATAAACAGGATTATTTTTTTTTTACTTTTCTAAAACAAGATAAACGAATATTTTTACTTAAACAAACACAATTTACCACAAAAAAGTTCGGGCATGAAATTATCTTTTTCGTTTTAACCGGCCACTTTTTTACATATTTCTAAGTTATTCCGCTTCTGCTCTAAAATGATCTAGAAAGTCCTAAAAAAATACCCGCCAGTTCGATTCCTCCCTAAGGGTTCATCCGGTCCGTTTTGCAATACCGAAGTTGCCAGATAAACCCGTAGGGGGTGTATAAATCTTATTCATTTAGAAATTGTATTGATATAAATCATATGTTCATCATATTATATGAGTACAAAGTTAGTAGTTAAAACTGTATTAAAGTAATTGTTACCTTATTTGTTTCAACACCTGAATTTGCGGTTGCTTCAGGTGAATTCGAAAGCGACTTTCTTTCACGATTTTTGATTGTCGATCTGGTCGACTTTGTTTTTGGCGTGGTAACGGTAATCGACAACTTTGGCTCGTGTGGTCTTTTCTTTACACTTTCTTTGAATAAGAGGACATCATCTTCGGCGAAATTAAAGACTTCCGGTTCAGGTGTCTCTTCAGCATCCGGGTCTACAATTTTTGCGGCGATTGTTTCGACAATTACCGCCTCATCTGGCTCCCCCCTTTCATCGTCGCTCTGATACATGACTGGAAAAATAAACACAGTGTTTTAGAATAATACAAAAAAAAACATCTGTGAAAAATAAGGGTCAAAAATGAGTATCCGGTCTAGTTCTAGCGAATTGTTATCATTTAGTATAATAATACCCATTGTAGATTTCGATAATTTTACCTTTTAATTATACAATGGACACTCCAATACGGACGCTATTTTCGAGAACCAAAACGTCCGTATTGGAAGTAAGGACTGTACTTCATTAATCGAATTATGAAAATTCCAATTTGTGATATTGAGAGATTCTGAACTTTTCCGCGTGCTCAAAAAAAAATTCTAAAAACTATCCTATCCGACATAGTTTTCCTCTCGTATCCAACCGTGTCAAAAATTGGTACAATTCGGTTGGCGTGAAAAAAGACATTGTTGACAAGTGAAAAAGGGACGATTTTGGCTAATTTCTAGTAATAGCTCAAATCGTTCTTCTTTCACTTGTCAACAATATCTTTTTTCACGCCAACCGAATTGTAGAAAATCAATTTAATTTCTAGAACGGGTGGACGTCATGAATTCCTCTTTACCCTTTTCGCCCTCTAGCGCCCAAACTAGTAATTTTTCTTGATTTTTGGCACGGTTGGATTTAGGAGGAAAAAGGACGTCGGATAGGATTGTTTAAAAAAAATATCAGCCAGCGGAAAAGCCTAAAATATCCCACTACAATGGAGGCTGTATCCCATGACGGACCATTTTACCAAAAAAATATCTCCAAAATGTACACAAATGGCCACTTTTGGGCAAGTTACCCCTGAGTCATTGGGAACGCTAAAATCAACTTTATTAATTTTGTTTCTTTAAGACCAGCCCTGTTCTGAATCCGAATAGGAATCTGATACCGAATATGTATAGGATTGATTTGTACTGTTGCTGGTATACGAATAATAAGAGTCTGTGGAATCTGAACGGCGTATTTCCTTTAGTTCTGTATAGGGTGGCCAAACTGAAATTGAAAGTAGACAAACTCGTTACCCACACCAGAACCAATAGGGACGTTTTTCATAAAATGGGTCCAAATGGGAAAATTAGTGACGCTATTTTATAGAATCAAAGCGTCCTGATTGGGACCCATAAAGATGCCCTATTTTATTTTTATTTTTTAACTACTATTTTTTTTGTCAGCTTGGCAACCCTTGTTCTGTACCAGCAACTTCCTCAACAATCATTGATTTGTCCTCCGAGTTAAACTCAGCAACATCTACCGTAAGTTTAAAGGTCACATGTTTATCTTCACTTTCACTGGAACGATTATAAAATGTACATTTTGCATTCTTTGATTGTTAACTTACTTTAAAATTGTTAACTTAGTTACATATTGCGTAGGCGGAAGCGCTGAAAAACGTAAACAAAACGTTAACTTACTTGAAGATTGTTAACTTACCTAATGTCAACTTATTTAGGTATGTGGTGTACACGATCAGTCGGTGCTCCCATATCGTGACAAAAAATCCCATATCTTGACGGTTTGACAGCCCTATTCGTGATAGGCTGTCACTCATGCTAAAGATATGGGCGATACAAACTATATCGGAAATTATGTCTTTCGTGAAAACTTTATAAACGCGTCTTAATTTATGATCGACGATTGCTTTAATTTTCTCTAAGGTCACAGCTTTTTCTTCGTCGGTAAGTTCGCCGGATTCTGGATAATAAATTCCAAAAGTGGCGGCCAGAAGCCCGAGAGCGTCCTGCATGCTCTGTTTTCCAGTCTGACACATTCCTTTTATTGTTTTTTATTCATTTTATATTGCAAACCTTAAATCATCATCATATACAAAGCGTTTTTTATTGTTACATTCGGATTCAGGGTCAAAATCAATAGAATCCAGTTTTTAAGGAGGTTACTGAACTTTAGTAACTGAAGTATTAAAGATCAAACTAAACTCGACAGAAATATGGTACCTTGTTTTTAAGTTTTAAGTATCATTTTTTTTTTCAAATCTTTATGATAAAGCATATTGTCCGCGCAACAGGTAACAATTTCTTCCTTTTTTGGTCCGCGGACAATCAACCAACCTAATAAGGTGAAATGGTAAATATTAGTTTTCTAATAAAATTTTGGCGAATTTTTTAACGAAAAAAGGTAATTTTGCAATGAAAATAGTCAAAATTGAGTGAATCAAACAAAAACCCTCCTTTTTACCGATTTTGCGCTACTGAGTCAGCTAAATTAAAAAAAACAACCAATCAACTTACATATCTCAGCCTAGTTATGGTTTGTTATAATAAGTGTTAATAAGAATCGGTTCGACCATAAAAAAATTACCGGTAAAACCGGTAATTGGGAAAATGTGTCTTTGAATACGTTTCCAAGAGTAGAGCAGTCTGTGGACCTTTTCTACAATTAGTGATGTTAAAAACGACCTTTAATTCGCTCAAGACCCTCATTGCCAAGAAAGGAGAATTTCTCTTTTAAATAATTGTGAATTTGTGAGACTCGATCGAGCGGTCCTTCAACAACATACTGTAGGGCCTCATCTTTTAGTGAACTAAGTGTGTAATACACATTTGAAATTGCATTTTCATCTTGAACATCATACACTTTTCTAACTTTCTTCATTATTTTAAAAAATCAATTAAACTATTCAATTAAGCCTTTTTGTTGAGTAAAACAAAAATACTTCCGTTTTTCTATTTTCTTTGTTTATGATTCAACCTTCGATACGTCACTAAATCTACCCCTTCTGAAAAAAGATGCGTTCTCGAAAAACAAAATTTTTTTTTATATATTTTGATATGTTTTGATATGTTTTGATATTTTATGGTATTTTATGATATTTTATGACATTTTATGATATTTTATGATATTAATAATAATTTATGATATTTATGATATTTTATGATATTTTTATTGCTTATATTTTGTTGCTATTGTTTCATATTTTTTGATATTTTTGGCAACGTTGGTTTTTTTTTTGATTTAGTTCGGCATTTTTCTGATATTTTTTGACATTTTTTGATATTGAAAAACAGACCTACTAAATACTTTTTCTTGATGTTTTTTCTACTTTTAAATTTGTTTTCTAACCTTATTTTTTGTGGTTGTAATATAAAAAATAGGGGTTATTATGGGTTTGTGCGTCAAGGCTTTGTTCTGAGCACTTCGCAATTATACGCTTCATACTTGATAAATTAGCCCATCGGCACTTATCAACTATATTCAATGAGCTTACCGCTCACGGACAAANTAGTTTTGTTGTAATGGTGGAATAAGTGGTGGCCATATCTGGCCACCGTGGCGCATGACGCATTCTATTTCTGGGTGGCGCACAACAGTTAAAAAACGGATTAATTCAACAGGCCTTTGTCGAGATACGCCTCAAAATGATCAGCGTGGCTGGTTTAGTTAGCACACACATTTTTGGCTCTTAACTCCCAGGGGAAAAATTTCTCGATTTTGGGACGTTCGGATCCTACTTTTGAATCAATTGTTTAATGATTTTTTTAAAATAAAAATATACCTGAAATCTCTGGGTAGAAGGCCCTATCACTGATAGGCTATCACTCATGCTAAAGATATCGGCGATACAACTCTAAATTATGTTTTGCATGAAATTTTTATAAACGCGTCTTAATTTATGATCAACGATTGCTTTAATTTTCTCTAAGGTCACAGCTTTTTCTTCGTCGGTAAGTTCGCCAGATTCTGGATAAT
>SCLG01000057.1:162293-198532 GCA_004367875.1 Oikopleura albicans
CGTGTCTATTTACACGCACTTCCCCCTGGGAGTTAATAGGCTTAAAAACAAGAAAAGCGAGAAGCGCGTTATTATTACTCATACCGTATTTATGTTGTATTTTTCTTGTGAAATACTAAATGTCACTATATACCTATATACACCCCCTGCGCTGTTATCTTGCAACTATCGCATGAAAAAAATCTGCAAGATAACGGATCGAACGGGGACATCTGCAAGATAACGGGTGACAAGATAGCGCAGGGCTTAACACATAAAGATAGGGATTCCTGGAAACTTGGCCGAAAAAAATCTGCAGGATAACGGAGCCAACGGGAAAATCTGCAAGATAACGGGTGACAAGATAACAGCGCAGGGGTTTTTTTTTTCCTTGCGGAGAATCTGGACTCTCCACCTAGAAAATACAAAAAAAAACGTCGGGAATTTATGTGAAACGATTAGTAGAAGTGCTCGGAAAAAATTCGAATATCTAAGGCAAAAATTTTTGTTCAATTATGATTTTGAGTCCCTGGACGACTTTGTTTGTTCAGAATCTATATGTTCTCAGTACGATTGTCTAAATGTTTGGTGGGCTTTGTTCGTCTGTGAAGACCCTAACTACCCTATGCTCCCACGTTTTTTTTTTGCGGAAGATCGTGTTATAATAGCCATTCAAAGGCGGCGACATCAACAGAGACGACATCTAAATAAACGACGTCGCAAGAATATACGCCAACATTCAAATACCCTTTGTTTAAAAAAACCTCGAAAAGACTCACGTTTTTTCAAAACACTTTTCTATCGGATAAGCCAGCCATAAAGTCTCGTGTCTTTAAATCAGAATACAACTGGTAAAGGTTTGGTGAGGTGAGACCATGCAAAAGGTTTTTCCTAGAAAAAAAAAATTTTTTCCAGCAAAACGTTTTTCGGCAGAAAAAACTTTACCAAAGAAAACTTTAAAACAAAATCACATGCTATACACCACTTGCCGAAATGTAATATTATTAATATTATATATTATTAATATTATATTAAGCCTACGCAGTTATCTTGCACCCAGTTATTTGTCAAATTTTAAATATTTCGTCATTTTTCCGCGCGCCCTGAGCAGTTAACTCGTCATTTTTGACAATGATTTTTCAAGATAACTGCGCAAGTGGTGTATAGATGTTATTTTAACACCAGTTATGTTAACAATTTGTGGTCGCAAAAAACTCGTTTATGAATACTTTCGCGATCAAATGTGTGGTCGCGAATTGTTGTTCAAAATAGGGTTTCGTGACCAAATGGCCGCGAAATGGTGTTTTGGGTGAGGTTTCGCGGCCACTGTTTTTAGATGGAATAAAAATGGTCGCGAAGCCTTGTTAAAAACAGCATTTCCCGACCATTTGGTCGCGAAACCATATATTGAACAACAATTCGCGACAAAATGTGTGGTCGCGAAAGTACTCATAAACGGTTTTTTAGCGACTAAGAATGGTCGCGAAAGTACCCTTCACCAAATTTAGACAATACAGTCCTTGATTCCATAAGGGGCGCTTTCATAACGAGCGTTTATTCCTTAACGGCCGCTTTTTTCGAGAACCGAAAACGGCCGTTATGGAATTAAGGAGTGGATTGCGATTAAATACATTCGTTTGGGTAGAATTTCTTAAATTTCACTTTTGAGTCAAAAGTTTTTGACCGTACTATGAGTGATTTTTGTGCATAAAATTTAATAATTTTCAAACAACGTCCAAAACCATACAAAATAAGTCATTGTTCTGAAAAGACTATAATAGAACAATTTGTTCATTTGTTATTTAAGAAGAATCTTGTTTGCCGCATCACATAATGGAAGAATTTTTTCCGTTTTTAAGAACTCTCTTTCATGAATCAGAATAGAAACACAGATTTTTTCACTTACTGCCAATTTACCAACCATAAAAAACGGTTATGAGTCATAATGAAAGAAAGAAAAAAATGACTGCTAGGGTCGTAAAGTGATAATAGTGGCCATTTGATAATCATCCGTTCACCACAAATGAATCTCAAAATGCAATATTTGGACAATGAACATTTTCTGACAAAACGATTTCCGTCTTTTTCAATGAAACTTGGCAAAAAGTCTACGGATATTTTCGTCTATTATAAAGATTTTTAACTGTTATGGCTCAAGTAAGCTAAGCTAAGCCAAACCAGGACTTTTGAAAGTTACCCGGGTATACCCGAGTTTTCCAGCGGTTACTAGTGGTTACCAAAGGTTACCCGGGTATACCAGAGTTTCCCATCGCACGAAAAAACCTTAACGCTACTCTAATGGAATTTACCATAGTTTTTGAAATATGGTTACTCGAATTTAACCAGAACAAAAATGGTTACCATACCATATCAAACCCGGGTATAAAGAAAACCGAGTAAATCAGTTGATTCGGGAATATAATTCGAAACTTTATTTGTCTCTTGTACCTGGCTTAGAGAGTTAAATTATGAAAAAACCGCTAGTTTTCTAGATCACCGGCAATATGCCGGCTCGATCAAAACGGTACCAGCCCTAGTTATGTAGAACATAAATCCAATTACTGGGCGTTATTTCATCTCGAACAGCCTGTAGTGAAACTTTTTATATTCTAGAATTAATACCGTAATTACATGTTTCTTGCTAAATAAAGACCGATCATCAGTTATTCAGGTTAACTGAGTTCAGGGTTAATGAGGCTTTAAAAATAATTTTTTATGGGCACAATTTGACCAGTCAGAACTAATTTGCTGAAAACCGCACAATCGTGAGGGTCTTGTTTCAGCCATTAGATTTTCCAGTCCTTCCTTTATCTGGCCGGAATTAATTTTGAGGAATAATTTTCAAGGAACTCCTATATCTACATGTTAAGCTTATCAGATCTTTATTACCTGACAAAATGTTTTGTCCGCGAAATTGTCGGTCAAATAACGGCGCAGGGGGTGTACATAATTATTTATTACTTTGATTTTCGTACCGCAAATAAATTTATGATTTGGTGTGGGAAATTCGGTGCGGAAATGTATTATGGTTTAAAACCAAAGATCTTAACATAATCGCATTTCCGTTGAACGTAATTTCCGGATTAAGTGGTTTCCGGTTAAGGAGGGGTCAGTCGATTTGTTTACAAACTGAATCCAAAAACCAGTAAAGTCCATTTTTGTCACATATTTGATGTTTTTATTACAATTTAAGGTGTTGGCTATTGTTATCAAGTCAGGTCAAGTTTATTCTACCATCAAATTCTAGAAATTTTGACGTTTGGAAATTCCGATAAAAATTTGAATTTACAAAATTGCTCATNCAATGATTACGTAACGCCTATTTTCAGTTATCTTTCATTTCGTACAAAAACAACACGTATTTCGCAATACTTTCGAGTTACGTAATGCCTATTTGTTTTTTTTTGTACAGTTATCTTTCATTTTGTACAAAAAACACGTATTGCGCAATATGCGCACGTTACGTAATGCCTATTTGCAGTTATCTTTCATCACCTACGCAATTTCAACCAACGGCTACACAATGTACACTTATCTTTCATTTGTCTGCCTATTTTCAGTTATCTTTCGTCATTTTCGCGATGGGTTGCGAAAGATAACTGTACAACTGGTGTATATATTTAAAAAAATACTAAATGTCACTATATAGCTTGTGCGCGATCGAAATGTCGCAGATTCGTATTCTAGAATTTTTCCAGTATTTCTAGTATTTCTTCAACTCTAGAATAGTCAAATATGGCACTGCAAGCAAAAAAAAAAGAAATAAAAAAAAGAATAAAGACGATGTCGACTTACACAAAAGCGGACTCAGCTTAACAAACTTCTAGAATACGAATATTCGACATTTTCATCGCGGACAACCGATATGACTATAATATATTTTGTTTTCTTCTTTTAGTTGCGTTATAACTTGTCATGCAGACGACTACGCACTGCGCCGTTAAATAGCAGTTTTTCTCGTCCGCTCAATTATCTTGCGAAGTTTTTCTGCGAAAGTTGCAAGATGACAGCGTAGGGGGTATGTGTGAGTTTTTTCAATTTTTTTTCCTTGCGGAGAATCTGGACTTTCCATCTAGAAAATACAAAAAAAAACGTCGGGAATTTATGTGAAACGCTTAGTACAAGTGCTCGGAAAATGCGAATATCTAAGGCAAAAATTTTTGTTCAATTATGATTTTGAGTCCATGGACGACTTTGTTTGTTCAGAATCTATATGTTCTCAGTACGATTGTCTAAATGTTTGGTGGGCTTTGTTCGTCTGTGAAGACCCTAGCTACCCTATGTTCCCACGTTTTTCTTGCGGAAGATCGTGTTATAATAGCCATTCAAAGGCGGCGACATCAACAGAGACGACATCTAAATAAACGACGTCGCAAGAATATACGCCAACATTCAAATACCCTTTGTTAACAAAAAAAAAACCTCGAAAAGATTCACGTTTTTTTCAAAACACTTTTCTATCGGATAAGCCAGCCATCAAGTCTCGTGTCTTTAAATCAGAATACAACTGGTAAAGGTTTAGTGAGGTGAGACCCTGCAAAAGGTTTTTCCTAGAAAAGTTTTTTTTTAGCAAAACGGTTTTCGGCAGAAAAAACTTTAACAAAGAAAACTTTTTTGAAAAAAAAATCACATGCTATACACCACTTGCCGAAATGTAATATTTGGCCTACGCAGTTATCCTGCACCCTGTTATTTGTCAAATTTTCAATATTTCGTCATTTTCCGCATACGCCCTGAGCAGTTATGTCGCCATTAACAATGATTTTGCAAGATAACTGCGCAAGTGGTGTATACTTGGTAAGATGTTATTTTAACACCAGTTATGTTAACAATTTGTGGTCGCAAAAAACCCGTTTATGAGTACTTTCGCGATCAAATGTGTGGTCGCGAATTGTTGTTCAAAATAGGGCCCTATAGGGTTTCGTGACCAAATGGTCGCGAAATGGTGTTTTGGGTGAGTTTTTGCGACCACTATTTTTAGATGGAATAAAAATGGTCGCGAAGCCTTGTTAAAAACAGCATTTTCCGACCATTTGGTTGCGAAACCATATTTTGAACAACAATTCGCGACAAAATGTATGGTCGCGAAAGTACTCAAAAACGGTTTTTTTAGCGACCAAGAATGATCGCAAAAGTACCCTTCACCAAATTTAGACAATATTGCGAATAAGTACATTCGTTTGGGTTGTTAAATTTCACTTTTGAGTCAAAAGTTTTGACCGTACTATGAGTCATTTTTGTTCATAAAATTTAATAATTTTCAAACAACGTCCAAAACCATACAAAATAAGTCATTGTTCTGAAAAGACTATTGTTCATATGTTATTTAAGAAGAATCTTGTTTGCCGCAACACATAATGGAAGAATTTTTTCCGTTTTTAAGAACTCTCTTTCATGAATCAGAATAGAAACACAGATTTTTTCACTTACTGCCAATTTACCAACCATAAAAACGGTTATGAGTCATAATGAAAGAAAGAAAAAATGACTGCTAGGGTCGTAAAGTGATAATAGTGGCCATTTGATAATCATCCGTTCACCACAAATGAATCTCAAAATGCAATATTTGGACAATGAACATTTTTTGACAAAACGATTTCCGTCTTTTTCATTGAAACTTGGCAAAAAGTCTACGGATATTTTCGTCTATTATAAAGATTTTAAACTGTTCTGGCTCAAGTAAGCTAAGCTAAGCCAAACCATTCACACGAAATAACCAGGACTTTTGAAAGTTACCCAGGTATACCCGAGTTTACCAGCGGTTACTAGTGGTTACCAAAGGTTACCCGGGTATACCCGAGTTTACCATCGCACGAAAAAACCTTAACGTTACTCTAATTTAACCAGAACAAAAATGGTTACCGTACCTCATCAAACCCGGGTATAAACAAAACCGAGTAAATCACTTGATTCGGGAATATAATTCGTAACTATATTTGTATCTTGTACACTCCCCCCTCATGATAAGGGCCACTTTTGTCTCCCGAAAAGTGGCCCTTGTTATGGGGTGGCCCTTACTCAATTTTTAATGTATTTTTTATATTTTTGTATTCCCATGTGGAGGTTAGTAAAGTGTATTTATTATATCAAGAATATCCGGCAATCTTATTCGATAATTTGTTCAAACTTTGCCAGACTTTAAGACAAAAACTCAAATCTCTCATAATAAGGGCCACCCTTCACACCGCATTTTGGCCCCTATTATGAGTAAAAAATATTTTTAATGATAATGGCCCCTATTATGAGAGATAAATGCCCATTTATGGGCCAAAAATGCCTATTTTGGCCCTTATTATGAGAAAAAAAACTTTTTCGTCAAAAAAGTGGCCCTTATGATGATAAAGTTGCCCTTATTATGAGAAAGCTGGTCAAGGTGGCCCTTATAAGGCCCTTATCATGAGGGAGGAGTGTACCTGGCTTAAAGAGTTCAACTATGGCTTAAAGAGTTCAACCGTTAGTTTTCTAGATCACCGGCAATTTGCCGGCTCGATCAAAACGGTACCAGCCCTTGTTATGTAGAATACAAATCTAATTACTGGGCGTTATTTCATCTCGAACAGCCTGTAGTGAAACTTTTTTATATTCTAGAATTAATACCGTAATTACATGTTTCTGGCAAAATAATGACCGATCATCAGTTATTCAGGTTAACTGAGTTCAGGGTTAATGAGGCTTTAAAAATATTTTTTTTATGGGCACAATTTGACCAGTCAGAACTAATTTGCTGAAACCCGCACAATCGTTAGGGTCTTGTGTTAGCCGTTATGGCGAGATTTTCCAGTCCTTCCTTTATCTGGCCGGAATTTTGAGGAATAATTTTCCAGGAACTCCTTCATTTACATGTTAAGCTTATCAGATCTTTATTACCTGACAAAATGTTTTGTTGGCGAAAATGTCAGTCAGATAACGGCGCAGGGGGTGTACATAATTATTTATTACTTTGATTTTCGTACCGCAAATAAATTTATGATTTGGTGTGGGAAACTCGGTGCGGAAATGTATTATGGTTCAAAACCAAAGATCTTAACATAATCGCATTTCCGTTGAACGTAATTTCCGGATTAAGTGGTTTCCGGTTAACATAATGATATTCGGAAGGGCGATATATTTAGCCTTTGTAGATTTCCTCAAACTACACTTTATTCGCTAACTAAACAATTATACGCCTTCAAAGACTTAATCGTATTCTAAAAATAATTTTTGCGCAAAAGCAATCTTTGAAGAAATCTTCAGAATTAAAAAATGAGTGTCTTTTTCAGGGCCTAAGAAACTTCAAAATGTTTATGATTAAATTGATATACTTCTCGAAATTATGGAAAGAATGAATCTAAATAATAATGACAAATCTGAAAATTTGCGAGTTTCTCAGTCCTCATGATTCTTTTTAAGTTGTTCCATAATAATTTATTAAAAATTATCAAAACTTTCAAAAATGTATCAAAATTTATAACAAATTCATCACAAATTTATCACAAATTCATCAATTTTTATCAAAATTGAAAATTTAGGATAAAAATGGATTAAAATAGATAATAACTCGTCATAATTGATAGGAATCGTTAAAATTCGATCATTGTTGATGAAAATTTTGCAAGTTAACAAAAACTGATTAAAATTGATAAAAATCGATAAAAATGATAAAAATTGATACAAATTGATAAAAATTGATAAAAATTGATAAAAATTGAAACAAATTGATACAAATTGATACAAATTGATTAAAATTGATAAAGAATGATAAAAATTGATAAAAATGGATAAAAATTTAATATTGTGGATGAAAATGTGTAAAAATAGAGAGAAAAATTGATAAAATAAACTGACAAAAATTGAAAAAAATTGACAAAAATTGACAAATATTGACAAATATTGACAAATATTGACAAATATTGACAAAAATTGACAAAAATTGACAAAAATTGACAATTTTTTTTCTAAATTTTGTAAAATTTGATTTAAAAAAAAATAATACCGCAATTCCTAGTTCCAAGATAAGAAGAACGGGTAAAATACAAGTTTAAACTTCTCAGGGATAATAAACGCAGAGTTTTCTGCTTTATAACATCCGGTGTGAGTTTTTATGACGCGGCATGACATAGCGGTCTAATATTAGCTCAACGGCGTAAAAAAAACTTGAGCAATAAATGTCACTTATGGTACGCGTGTAGTCCTAAGACTTGTCCTCTTTATTGACCATTAAAACACACACACACTCGGTAGAGAAAAAAAGACAATTGAGAGTAAACGATGGGCGGCAAATGACTTTTTTGGACCATTATTTAAATTTATTGACGAATTAATTCATGATTCTCACGCTCGAGGGTTCTATTTTGATTTGTATGTATAGGATGCTTGCGGTCTAACCCCTAATCGTTTTGCTTCCCACACGGACAAGTGTCCAGTTTTTCTTTTCTTGTCTTATCTGTATGACTTTTTTTTTGCTGTTTTAGCATAAAAATTTAGATTACAAATGAAAGTCGCAAAAGTACAGATTATGGTTAGTTGTGATTGACGTTATTTGAGTACAAAACTTGACATAAAATGAGCTGCGCGTTCCCTTAACTCCGAAGGGGCACAGTGTCTGGTGGGTATATCGTCCTGATTTTAAAACGCGAAAAAAAATTTTAGCGGAAATGCATATTTCTCTTTGAAAAATTTGTCATTGAGAAAAAATATCAAAGGCTGAGTATTACAAAAATATTTTAAAAGAAGGAAATCGCCTTTCGGTAATTCGCCTTTCGGTAATTGACCGAACGCGCTTAAAAAAGGACCAATGACAGGCCACATAGGACTCAGACGCGCAGTCCAGCAACGTTACCAAAAAGTGGTAACACTATTTTTTTTTTTCGCGTTTGAAAACCACTGCGATATAACATGTAGGTCCTACAATGTAGGAGTCACATCGTGTACATATGCACGAAATCTCATTATGTTTTTTGTAACTGACATGCAAAAAAAAATGGAAATAATGTCTGGGGGTATTTGGGCATAAGGAATTTAATAGTGACAACAAAATTTCCAAAAAAAAAGAAAGAAATTTCAAGGAATTTTTTTTTAATTGAAAAAAAAAGATTTTTTGTCGCAAAATCTTTGTCTCAAAAATTCGATCAATACGTCTATCAGCAAAAAATCATGTACAGTCCGTACTCTTAATACGGACGATTTATTAAACTTACAATGTGAAACTTAAACCTTTTGGTGCTAGAGAGTATTTTTAAACTACGTCACCTATGTATGTGGTATGTTAATTAACAAAGGTTTTAAGGCTGTTTGTTTGTTAAATTAAAGTCAAAAAATAATTTGAGATTGACCTTTAAGTTTATTATATTTTAAAATATGATATTGAATCTTGCTGCGCTGCTTTAATAACAAAAATCGGCTTTTGGCCAATTTTTTGTTTTTGCTAAGGAACCCATCAGCGTGGCCTTTATTTGAAACTTTATTAATTATTGCGTATGGTAAGACTAACATAGTATAAATAAAGTCGGTATTGGAAGTAAGGACTATGAAAGTTTCCATAGACACCAAAAAACATAAAAGTCCGCAAATTTGATCCTTTATTTATAGTTATTAGTAACCAAAATTTCCGAAAATGCCGTCATTTTTATTCTCACGCAAATTAGTGGGGGCCTTGGACAAGGTTTTTGTTTATTCACAGCAGAAAACTCGACATTATCACGAACAAAAAAAAATAAAAAAGGCACATCAAGGCAAAAATTCATGTCAAAACGGTCGAAAAAAACAAACTTCGGAAGCATTTTTTAAGGTCTAATTCGTTAAGTATCAAGCAATTGAAGAATATATGTTGTCCGGTTTTAGTTCTCAACACGTACTTGAGTATTCAAGTCCACTTTTTGAGTATCATGACGTAGAAAATTTTCACTTTACATCACCTTTTCTCCGAACAAAACAAGCGGTCCTCATAGAGAACTCCTCACTGTCTTTACCTTACAATTTAGCATAATTGCCTTGTGGGCAATTTTGCACCGCATTCACCACGTTTTGCATCATGTCGCCTTAACGCGACATCTTGACCGAAAAAAAGTGTAACGATCTCTATAGTTTCCCACTTTCAGATTATAGCGGTCGTACGTCATTAAGAACCAAATCGTAATCGCGATTAATCGGTCTTTTTTCGTTTTTGGCAGAAGGGTAAAAATTCATATTTTAGATATCCAATATCGCTATTTCTGGTCAAACCTTCTAATCTCAATCGAAATTAGTTCAAACTCTACAACTGAATCAGCTATAAATGAGCTTTAACTCGTAGGGGGAAGACTCGGTTTTTCGTCAATTTAAGGCATACGGAGGCCCCGTAGGGCAGAATTGGTATTGCTGACCCCCTCAACTTTTCGAGAAAATTCCATTGGCGGTATTTTTTGCGTAGGATTGTATATTTCAAACATCTCTCTAGGGGGCCCTGGTGGCCCAAATCAATTTCTTAATAGTCAGATCGACGTAGTTTGACGAGTTCTACAACTTGGTTTTACCAGTTTTACCAGAATTATTGCAAATTATTGTGAATTTTTAAGTGTGTGCATACGTACACACAGTTTCCCCTTACGGGTTATGAAAAAGTCCTTCCCCCTGAGAGTTAAAAATAACGGATTTTGATGAAACGCTGATGAAACGCTGAGTATTAGTTGTCGCGGTACGGCTAGTTGCAACTTTCAAGGCATAAGTACAGACATTTATCCCTTGATTTTTCAGTTGTCTATAATTTTTGACCAAGAAACTTGTTAGCCTCCACCAAATAAAAACAATTTATTATTTTATTATCTTACCCGTAATCCGGCTGATCTCCGCCCGGCTTGCCATCCGCTTGCAACAGCTGTGGTTCTTGATAAGTGAACACTTTTTGTGCAGTGAAGCCCTGTAAAAACAATTTTTAGTATTCGCGTTGGTGTGTCGTTATATTTTCATATGAAGTTCAGATTTTCAAGCGTGACAAACGTCAGAACAAGTGATGTTTCATTTTTTTTCATTAGAACATATCAGACTTTTTGGCACCAAAAATTAAAATTTTCTGAAAGTCACACAAATGATGCAATTTGATACGAACATCACGTTGGTGAAATACAAATTTTGAAATAGCAGATACGTTTTGGCGCTAGGGAGCTGTTTAAAGGCCCCAATGACGCCTCACTGTAACCCTTAACATAAGCCAAATTTGTTTTCAGGACGTGTTTAATGACATATCGGTGGATGTACTCGGACATGTCTGGTGACCATCGGACTACAATTTTCGGTGCAGCGTTCGCCAAATATTCAATGTGTTCTACGTTTTTCCATGCAGAAAAGTCTGATATGTCCCATTATTAATATATGACCGGAAGTAACTGATTTATACATATAGACTATATAGATATGATATAGTCTTCCACACTGTAATGTTTAATATAGTCAGACTGGGAGCTCAACAAAATGATTATATAATTAAATTAATTTGATACTTTTTAACGTTTAACCCCCAAACACTTTTTGCAACAACATGTATAAAAACCTATTGTGAACTTTGGAACAGCTGAATTACCAGATGAACTACAGGATCAATTTTTGTCAGTTCGTGAGGTGTTTTTGTTGATAAATTTTTAATATTTTTTTTAGAAAACTTGTCCGAAAAAATATGTTGGGGGTTAAATGGCAGCGTTATCGGAAATATATCTGTTATGTGACTTAAAATTAGAACTAAAACAAACGCGATTTAAATTACCGATGTTCCACATTGAGTTCCTTGACCCCCTTCCGCCAAATGTAGGAGAACTTGCCCCAGGGTAATCTCCAAAATCGCTCTCATAAGACGGTTTCGACTTTCTCTGTGGCCTTTTATTTGCCCACCTATGAATTATTTTCGGTCTCTTTTCAATTAAAAAAATGGGAAAAAGCGATAAAATAGTTTTCCTATGGCTGGAATATCTTTGTCAATTTCCAACTTAATAATTTATTTATTTCTCTGACGTAAATTAATGTCGAAGATGTATCTCGCTGTGACATAAAACACTAATCAGTTTCAACTTTACAACTTTCGTCGTTTTTTTTTTTAGTTTTTTTTTTCTTTTTTTTTTCAAGTGTCGCATTAGTTTTTTTTCTTATGCTGTTGAAAGGACGCTTTTGCGCCGCTCAAGTGCGCTATAATAGTCATAAAATCATAACTCGCGCCCAGCCCTCGAAGTTCAGTCCAATTCCCTGTATTGAGAAAATTTAGAAGAAATAACCAACGAATAACAACGGAGTTTTAAGGGTGATAGGGTCGATTTGTTTACTAAAAAGGATAAAAAAAAGAACTTACCGCCCCTAAGAATCGCCTTCGACAAGTAATTTTTCTTTTTTTGACAAAAGACTTTTCCTCCAAAAAACATATTTAATGAACACATTTTCTGGCAATAGAAAATTACCCATAGCAAAATTAATTCTGTAAAAGTGCCAAGCACATTTATCTTACAAAACGTTTTTGACGAAACTTTTCTGGCGAAACTTTGCTGACGAAACTTTTCTGGCGAAACTTTGCTGACGAAACTTTGCTGACTAAACTTTTCTGACTAAACTTTTCTGACGAAACTGTTCTGGCGAAACTTTTTGGATGAAACTTTTTGGATGAAACTTATTTGACGAGTGTTTTAGGAAAACGTTTTTTACAAAAGTTTTTTTTACCAAATTTCTTTACGAATTTTGTTGACCTTTTTTATTCGTACTAGATGTCCCAAGCTTGAACCAAAAATTGCCTGTTTTGAATATATACAGTAACACCAGGCCAATTTCGATACTTCTTATCAAAAATACATCAAGGCCTTGCAAGGATACCCCACGCCAAAAATGAGCTTTGATCTTGTCTTAGTATTCTAGAAAACTCCGTCATGGCGTTTATTTTAATAATTGTAAATCACGATACGTTTTCTTGGTAAGATAACCCCTTAGGTAGTGTATATGTTCTGCTTATGTGGTACGGTTATTGGTCATAGAATTTTAGAGGGTACAGTACAGAATTAGGTACAGTATTAAAAATGACGCTAATGTCAGAATATTAGAGGATTTAGGGTATCAGAGTTCAAAATCGGTTCAAGCAGAAAATCCGTTGAACTTTGGTCATTGATGATTTGAGGGCTTTCTTTGTCGGATTTTTTGGTGATAGAAATGGTTGGTGGTCGTTTAAGGACCAAAAGCGTGAAATCTATTGATAATCTTATGCTCCTAAATTTGAACAATTCTTTTATTTATATCTTACGCTTATATCGCCAAGATTGACCTCTCTTCAAAATGGACATTTCTCAAAACTCAATTTTCAATTTTTTCAAACCGAGATTTTGCCAAAATATAATTTTCTCGAAAATATTATTTCACCCCATTTTTTTGGTTTTTTGCCGATATTTTTTTGCCTAGACTCAAATTTAAAAATCGAAAAGAATACGTTTGAGCGCTTTATTAATACGCTTTGTGTACAACAAAAATTAACCGAATATCTTAAAAATCTGTAATACAAGTAGTGTTTATAAATTAGCCGTTTTTGCTAAGTTCAAAGCTCTGTGGGGGTCTATGAGAAGATTTATCGGTCAACAAAGGCAAGTCAGGTATTAATCGGATCTTGATCTCCAACTTTCAAAAAAGTCGATAGAAATTCAGAAAATTAGAGCCACTAGAGCCTATTTTCTGACGAGGCAAGTTTGTAAACAATGCCTATGTCTCCCCCTTAAAAGCACCAAAACTCTAGAAGAAGTTTTTTAATTTCCTTCTGTTATAAAAATAAATGAAGCGATTTCTAAATCAAGTATCGATTTGCAGAGGTTGATTTGTATCGTTCGCTTAGGTTAGATTACGTTTTCTAAGCCACATTCACCTTTATACGTTTAGATGACCTAATAAACCAAATAATCCTAAAACCGTTCGGCGTCAAGAGGTGACTTGCGATGAAAAAAAAAAGAAATTGCGTCATAATTACCGTACCATTTCTCCTTGAACTAATACCTGTTCTTTAGAATGACTGAAAACGTATTTTGTTAACCTGGCTCTTAACCTGGCAATTATACACTATGGCTTAAAAATTGTGCATAGATAAAAATATATGTCCGCTAGGGGTCGAAATAAAAGTCAATGTGGCCAGTAAAAAAAATAAATTAAAATATGCCCGGGTGTTCACGACAAACAAGATCCCACACTATTTTACCCAAGTTTGCTCTACGCTTATTTGGTAGGTTTTTTTGGAAAAAACTTGTATACACCACTTGCGCCGTCATCTGGCCGATTTTTTTGCCAAAAAACATTACGTAATAATGGCCAGATAACGCCGCAGAGGGCGTAATACATATAATTTATAAAGCATACCACATACACCACCTAGCTGCTTAAAGTAACAGAATCCGCTTAAAGTAACAGTTTTTATTCGAATAGTGTTACGTTTTTCAACCTACGCACTACCTGTCTAAAGTAACATTTTTTTTGCTGGTGGTACTTTAAACAGGTGGTAACTTTAAGCACGTGGTAACTTTTTAAACCTACGCACTATCTGCTTAAAGTAAGAATTTTTGTTTAAAATAAGAATTTATTTGCTCATTTTGGGGATACTTTAAGCAGGTAGGTGGTGTATATATGTGGTTACTAAACGAGAAATCTCAAACCAATCTAAATGTCACTTTGTAAGGGGAAGGCGACGCTTCAAGGCGTATTTTTTAACTGGTAACAGAATTGTTTAACTCATAAAGGACTAAATGGGACAATATGGCTCAGTTTTATAATCCCACGCGGTATTCAGATAATATAGTGGCATGCGGATTAACACTTTTCGAAACACTCAAACGAGATTCACTTGTCGAAGGGTGCAGGTTAATTGTTCTAATTGTGCTGGGGCGGTTAATAACGGTTAAGCAAGCAGCTAGAGCAGTATCGTGGGAGTTAATGACGGATAATTTTTTACATCATGATTATTGTATATGATTGTTCCGTAAGAGATTCAGACTTTAGACTTGGTTTACATGTATTAATTTTGTTATCAAAAATGATATGGATCGTGAAGAGACACCCACATCCGGTTTTTGATATTATTAAACATTCTCATCACAATCTGACTTTTGACGTCCAAATCACAGGAGACCTCCCATCATAACCATATGACGTTCGTTATGATGTTACCTTTTGTCATCTAATGACGAAAGATATATGCATCAACTTGGAGAATATATTACTTTAACTCCTGCGGTGCCGACAGTGCCGTACGGCACAGTTTTTCTTCATATTTCGATAATAGTTCGAAATCAATAAGAGTTGATGGCCCGATCGGCCACGTGGTGCCTGTCATAATACACTAACAAACCTTTCTCGTGTACCACGGGGCCACCACGTGGGCGACACTATAAGTTTAGTTTATTCTAACAAAACCAATATTGTAGTATATAGGAGAAACGCCAAGCAAGGCTAGGTTTCGTGTTTTTTGAACCCACCCTTACTTGGCGATGTCATTCCTGACACGTTTACTTCATTTAGTGTAAGCTGACATGTTAATTTTACATGTTAATTTTACATGTTAATTTTACATGTTAATTTTACATGTTAATTTTACATGTTAATTTTGTATTATCTTACGTACGTGTAGTTGAAAACAGATTTAAATTTGGAACAGATTTAAATTTGGAACAGATTTAAATTTGGAACAGATTTAAATTTGGAAAATAATCATATAATACAAAAATAATTATGATTTGAATACCTTTTCATAATTTTACTATAACGTGTCCTAACTTGACGTCGGTTTTTTTACGAAATTAAACCTACCCTTCCTTGGCGTCTACCGACCCTTCCTTGGCGGCCCTTACTTCCGGCTCCCACTGTAATACTGAATAATCCCATTATTTTTGGGTCATTCAATTTGGCAAGCTGAAGAATAGTTCGAAGTAAAAAGTAATCAATCACTATCAAAAATGAACTTTTTAATCCAAGAAAAAGCGCTGAAAAGGACACAAGTTTCTCGTGGGAAGAAATATTGCGCTGGGCGGGGAATGTTGAGCGGGTACCGTTATTGGCGGACACACTTCAGGCGGAAAATCATTAACTCCCATTAATCAACCTTGATCGAATGTCACACTTCCGTTACATTAATTATTAACCTTAATTTCTCAAGATGATTGATGGTTCAACAGACATTAATTTTTAAAAGTGTTTTTCAGATACAAACTTATAACAACCCCTGCGATGTTATCTTGCAACTTTCGCAAAAATAAATCCGCAAGATAACGACGTAGTGCATGGGTGTTTTTTTATATTTCATACAAAAAATAGGCAGTTTAACGGGGGAAAACGGGGCAAAACTGGCGGTCAAAATTTGCCAAAGACTCAATTATTTTTGCCCTTTTTTACAATTGTGAGCTCTTTATTATTAGGGACAGTTTTTACATAAATGCAAGCTGAAAAATAATATAGACAATAATCTTAACCCTGGTGATTATTTGGGTAGTTAGCTACCCACTTTTGGGCCTATTTGTTTGGTGATTTTTTTTTAATCAAAATAAAGGATGCAAATACTTCAATTTTTAATTATGGCACCGACTGAATTGGTATCATGTCTTTATGGTCGAAAGGATAATCCGTCTCAAAAAAGGCGTAAGTGGATAAAGGCACAGCTGGAGAAAGTCTACTGTGGAGAAAGGCTAAAGTGAATGAAGGGTAATGCGTCGATTTTTTTTTGATAAAAATTGTCAAATTCAACTGTTCTGTTTATCTTATTTGTAATTGTGGATAAAGCTAAAACTGGCTAAAGGCAAATGCGGATGAAGGTTAATTCGTCTACAAAATTTCGACGTATTATACCTGATACCAATTTAGTCCCTGTCTGCATTATATATATTATTTTTTATCACTAAAAAAAGTACTGAAAATGAAGAAGATGCCATTGGCAATGTTATGAGTTCGTAGTAGCTGTGAACACGAGTAGGCCAAGTTCGGGAGAAAAGTACTCGACGAATCAGCTTTGATTTAGACGAATGGTCAAAACCAACCGGCAGGGGGTACGCGTTCCACCAGTTTATATATTATTCAAATTCAACAATCATCAAATTCTTCTTCTAAACCCCCCTTCACGTTGGGGAGGAAAAAAACAAAAACATTAAAAAAATATGTTAATTTTTCTGATTGGGCTCGTTTGGGCGCAAGAGAAAGACACACAGTCAAGATTGTTTTTCAATAAAGACACGAACTCGTACGTCGGATTTGTTTGTACTTGGGAAGACGGATGGTGCGACGGGTGGAAAAACGTTGACTGGACCAGAACCGAGGATTATGTACCCTCAAAGGTAAAATAAGCATCTAAAAGATAAAAAATGTTCCTCAAATCAGAGACAATATCAAAAGAGAAATGGAGGAGGTAGAGGGCTACTAGATGCCAAAAATATTAAGATGTATGATCTAACCTACGCATTTTGATTCCCACCAATTATATCCTACTTTCACAAGCTTGCCTACCTCCTCTTTTTTACCCACCTAATCATTTGAAATAACAACGTTTGTAGTAACAGTTGCACCATGAAATTCTACTGATAGTCTTTTTTTAGATCAAAAAAATATTGTGAAAATTATGAAAAAGTAAATTAGAATAGAAAAACCTTGGTGAAAATATTGAATATTTTTAGCTAAAGATTAAATTAATGTTTTTATTGAAACATGCTATTGCACCATCAATATCCTTTGTTAGAAAATTGTCGAAAAAGTATATAAAAATGCGAAAAAAATTTTGTTTAAAAAATGATTTTTTTCGCTAGGGTGCAACAATAAGCCACGCAAACCCCAAATCATGACTCATCGGCAATTTATGACTCATCAGGCCAAAATAGGTCAAAAGGTGTTTTTTTTTGTAAAACTTACAATATATTTCAATATATTATACAAGAGTTAAAATTGTTAACGTTTTAGTATTTTGATTTTGTCGTGCGTAAGGGAGCATCGGCGTCTCCGGCAACTGGTCCGGCTTACGACCATACTCTCAAAAATCAAGATGGTCACTATTTACTACTTGAAGCTTCCAAAAAGAGATTTTTGTCAAGAGCCGAAATTACGTCCGTCAACTTTGATTTGAGTGCATTTCCAGTAAGTAACATTTTTTTTAATTTTTTTTTTCGCAAGCCTGATTAGATTGCGATATCGTGTACCAAAAGTGAAACTTAAAAATAGAACGAATAAGGTGTAAATTTAACCTTATTTCATCGGTTAACCGGACATCGAAAAAATTGACCAACAATCGTAGGGTACCGTGGATAAAATTACCCTTAGACCCTTAAAAAATGTTATTCGCAAATGTTTTTTTTTTTGAGTTTCGAAAGAGACGAACGTTTCTTTGTTGATAAACGGAAAATAAAAACAGAAAATTTCACAAACAGCGAATCCCTAAGAACGAATTTTGAACTTTTCTTCGAACCGTTTTCATGTTTTATTCCAAAACGCATAAATAATGTGACTAAACTGATAACGCAGGAGCCTCAGCGGATTTTTTGAAATTTTCAAAAAATGTTTGACAAATTTTCAAAAAATGTGTTAGAAATTTTCAAGAAATGTTCTAGACATTTTCAGAAAATGTTTTAGAAATTTTCAAAAAATTTTTTAGAAATTTTCAAAAAATGTTTTAGAAATTTTCAAAAAATATTTCGAAATTTTCAAAAAATGTTTTAGAAATTTTCAAAAAATGTTTTAGAAATTTTCAAAAAATGTTTTAGAAATCTTCAAAAAATGTGTTAGAAATTTTCGAGAAATGTTTTAGAAATTTTCAAAAAATGTTTTAGAAATTTTCTTCAAGAATATCTTGTCTGAAAAAGGTTTTTCCATAGTATTTAAGCGTCGTGTGTTTATTTTTACTATTTGATTGAAAGTTTTTAATGTCCCGTTGTATCTATTATGCAAAACATTTAAAATATGGAAAATTTAGGAATACTGTTTCAGCATGTGGTATCTAATGTTTGGTCGTCACACGTTTAGTTTACATGTTTACATTTCAATTCCATCGGCTCGAAATGCGCGCGAAATGGTTTTTAAAGCATCCGGCTCGGCATCGGAAACGGCCACCCATTGGTTATACACACAGGCAACCATTAAACGACCAAAAACATGGGAAGCGGGACAAATGGCAAATTTAACCATTGCCGGAATTCGCGGTTTGAGTCAGGGTTCCAAATTAGTTTTTTTTTATCGAACCAAAAAAAACAATTTTGGGTTAGACACAATCTTTCCGGTCATTTACAGTCCCGACCTTCCAATTGTGCAATTTGCGTTTCCGAAAAACGTGCACAATTGGGCAGTCGTGCACAATTAGGCAGTCGTGCACAATTAGGCAGTCGGACAAGATGGTACACATAATAACTCAATTTTCTTTTCGATTTTTTTCGTTTAACTGGTTTATCAGACAACTGTTTAGGTGTAATATTCGAATTCAGCTCGCAAAATCCTTTCATACAAGTCTAAACTTGATACGCTTAAACATTTTNGTTAGGGGGTGTAAAATTTTGAACGCTGTTAGTTATCAAGCCGACGTTGGTTTGGATGATATCAAGTTTGTCCCTGGCCGGTGTCCGGATGAGTCACCGCCAGATGCTACTCCACCACCAACAACAACCATCGCCAGCACAACCCGCAAAACAACTGTAGCAACAACCCAAACAACCCTTAACCACATGGTGACGCGAGAGTGGAATCCGTTTTATAAATTTGCGCTCGAAAGATGTGAAGTCAAAACGGCGGCTAGTGGCACGATTATGGAGCAATATATCGTCAATACGCATATGTGCTGCGGAAACCAGTAAGTTTTTATTTTTGCTCAGCGGTGTAATTATAGATTTACGCCGATTTTTGATTATGTGTCCTTCAGAATTAAATCTCGGCTAAACGGTTCAAAATGTTGCGCCGGGACGCAATTCTTTCCCCGAAAACAAGAATGCTGCGGCGATGAAATAATTGACACGACAAAATATGAGTGCTGCGGCGGCACAAAATCCGAGAAAGACCCTAGTCCAGGGATGGAAAAACCATGTGATTTTCGTCAAAACTCTGAAACATGGGGGTCTTACATTAAGGGACGGCTTTCTATTTGCGACCTTATTTGAATATTTTTGTTAAAAAGTTTCCCTTAATATGAATTTTGTCCCTCAATTTGAATTATGTCCCTTAATTTGTATTTTGTCCCTTAATTTGTATTTTGTCCCTTAATTTGAATTTTGTCCCTTTATTTGAATTTTGTCCCTTAATTTGATTTGTGTCCCTTAATTGTATTTTGTCCCTTAATTTGAATTTTTAGTCTTTTTTACAAAAAGTTTAAATTGAATATTTTTGATAAAAAAAAATATCCACTACAGTCCCGGCTTTCAAATTGTGCACCCTCAAATTGTGCACGACTGCCAAATTGTGCACGTTTTTCGGAAACGCAAAATGCACAATTTCAAGGTCGGGACTGTAATATGGTATTCCATGATATCAGATAACTTGATAATCACAATTTATGATAGTACACAGGGTGCGCAGTTATCTCGCGAACTTAGTTCTTGAAAAGTCGCAAGATAAGCGTTTTTTCGCAAGATAACTGCTCAGTGCATATCATATAAATACACAGGGTGCGCAGTTATCTTGCGAACTTTGTCCTTGAAAAGTCGCAAGATAAGCGTTTTTTCGCAAGCTAACTGCTCAATGCGTAGGCGAAAACGATGAAAAACCATCAAAAATACACGATTTCGCAAGATAATAGCACGATCGTTTTTTTTCTAGAACCTTTCGCAAGATAAGAGCACGAGCGGGAAATTGCGCAATACCAAATTGTTATTATCCAATGACAGACCGATTGGATAAACTCATGACTTGCATTGAAAAATAAGCAAAAAATAGTTTAAAAAATTTATTTATTTTTTGTTTGTCGAATTTCCGGCTAGATAAGTGCGCAATGGGTATGGACCATACCGTATGGTCTTATTGTCCCTCGTGGTGCGAAGATCATAAGCGCTCAGTGAGGTCAGGCGGTTAATGTAGGCCCACNCAGGGATGGAAAAACCATGTGATTTTAGTCAAAACTCTGAAACATGGGCTCTAACATTAAGGGACGGCTTTCTATTTGCGACCTTATTTGAATATTTTTGTTAAAAAGTTTCCCTTAATATGAATTTTCTCCCTCAATTTGAATTATGTCCCTTAATTTGTATTTTGTCCCTTAATTTGTATTTTGTCCCTTAATTTGTATTTTGTCCCTTTATTTGAATTTTGTGCCTTAATTTGAATTTTTAATCTTTTTTACAAAAAGTTTAAATTGAATCTTTTTGATAAAAAAAATATCCACTACAGTCTCGGCTTTCAAATTGTGCACCTTCAAATTGTGCACGACTGCTAAATTGTGCACGTTTTTCGGAAACGCAAAATGCACAATTTCAAGGTCGGGACTGTAATATGGTATTCCATGATATCAGATAACTTGATAATCACAATTTATGATAGTACACAGGGTGCGCAGTTATCTTGCGAACTTAGTTCTTGAAAAGTCGCAAGATAAGCGTTTTTTCGCAAGATAACTGCTCAGTGCATATCATATAAATATATATCCCGAAAAATAAAATTCTGAAAAGTCGCAAGATAAGCGTACGAGCGACAATTTTCGCAACTGCTCGCAAAATAACTGCGCACCCTGTGTATTTAAAATCACAAACTCATCACAATCACCTTATGACCACGAAATCGCAAAAACCAGATTTGATTGTGATTTCCATCCCTGTCTTAGTCAGACGTGCTGTAATGGCGTGAAAAAGCCAAAAACGGCTGGTGAGATATGCTGTGCGGACACAGAATTTTTCCAGAAAGAAACCCACGGATGCTGCATTGATAAAGTGTTCGACAGAAAAGTACATTATTGTTGCGGAGGTTTTGATTTGACAAATTTATTGTTTTTGACCGGCTTCAGTTGGCCAATGTCAACCGAACTTAATATACAGGGGGTAGTCGAAAAGCGTCCCGGAATTGGACTACCACCTCTATATTTTGCGGATTATGTTGAAAGTGAAGCATAAAAGTTTTTTTTTTTTTGAAAAATCTCGTTATTATTTGTATTTAGGCGAGCTGATTGAATTATCAGACGAACGAGCCAAATGTTGTGGAAAGGGATGGAAGGGTGAAAAATTCTATGAAGGACGAGATGCATGCTGTAACGGTTTGTAGCACTAATAGTTAACACTATTTTTTAAACATTTGACGTACAAAATGGCAGAAAAACCGGTTTTTATTTAGGTTGTTTTCAAATCACCGGTTAACCTCGATTCTAGGGTAAATCGAAGTCGAAGAACATAAATATAAACTTACTTTTTCGAAAAAACGACAAATATTCAAGGATTCTCGGTTTACCCGGTAATTATCGGTAATATTCGATTTAGCAGTGAAAATTATCGGTTTTAGTTGGTTATAGGGGTAATTTTTGGCAAGAAATCCGAATCTGATGTCTATTCTTTATTTGACCGATTTATGACCAATATTTACCGGTTTTACGGGCGCCAATAAACATTTTATTAGGAAATAAATACAGTGTCTCGTCATATGGCTGCTGCGGTGAAAAGTACGTTTATCAAAAGGCATATGAAACGTGCAATTCTACCGACATTGCCTCGCCTCAAATTGGACTAAAAGAAGCAAACAAATGGAAAAAGCCGCAACACCGCGCCGGAATGTACTTATTCAGTTACCGCCGTAAACGCCGCGAAGTCAGTCAATTACCGTATCAAGACGTTATCGATTTATACAATTGTGAGCGATCAAAACACGTTTTCCCAATTTTTTAGGAACAAACAAAAAATCCAAAAAAAAACAGTAAAGAGCTTGTACAAACATATGAAGGGCAACACATTTCCTACCGCTTTACTTTGGCACCGATGAAATTTGGCAAAATTCTGTTTTTTTTTATATCTTGTTTTTGAACTTTTTCAAAGTTTACCGGTACCACGCCGCCTTGATGAAAAGAAAATTTTACACTTTGAAAACTATAAACTTTTGCACTAAAATTTTCTCTTTTTCGCAACTCCAAACATACTTCATTTTTATATTGTAATAAAAATGCTTTCAAAATGTTTCGTATTTTTTATTTGAAATTCAATCACAACATGATTTCATAAAATCCTACTCTTGGTTTGTACCTCTATAAATTCTAAAAAAACTACCAAAAAAGAATTTAGTCCGTACTAATACACTTATGTGATTGTCCGCGAAAGTAAATAAAATAAATTTACTAATACCGTACATTGGGCGAAATATACACGACATAACCCCTGCCCAGAATGAAAATTTGAAGTCAATTATCGAGTTAATTTAATATCGAGTTCGCTCCAGTCCGCAATTCTTTCCAGCCAATGAGCGCCGCTCACGATTTTACATAAAGAAACTATGAGGGGAAATTGGGCAGTATAATAATTAATTTTCAAGGATTTACCAAATTTTCATTGTGGGCAGGGGTTATACCTGACATTTTAGATAATCAGAAAAAAGTTGTAATTGCTCGAGAAAAGAATCGACCAGTTGAAAACAAGTACCAGTTGAGAAAAGTGAAACTCTAAGAGTTGCTGTTCATTCTTCCAATATACTTTTCAACTGGTCGAAATTTTTTTTGGAATTATTTTTGGAAGATAAACGTAATGTAATTTACCGTTTGAGTTTCATGAAAATCGGCCGAGAGTTTCTAGTATACCGTGTCGACATATTTTAAGATAATATAAAGACCAATTTTCCTTTTTTATTTTGAACTTGGGTGCCCTCCTTTCTCCCCTCTTTA
The DNA here is from genome assembly GCA_004367875.1 of Oikopleura albicans. Taxonomy (NCBI): domain Eukaryota; kingdom Metazoa; phylum Chordata; class Appendicularia; order Copelata; family Oikopleuridae; genus Oikopleura; species Oikopleura albicans. Next base: position 186,022 of record SCLG01000057.1, read on the forward strand.
TAAATGCGGGATTTATAAAAAAGGGAGAGAGGAGGGACACCCTATTTCCAAATAAAAAGGGAACACTTGGCCTAAATACCATGTTAAAATATGCCGACACGGTATACTAGAAAAGCTCGGCTGATTTTCATGAAAGTCAACCAGTAGAACGCCTAATTCGGAGAAAATGGACTTTCTTCACAAACTTTCGGCAATTTCCCTTTTATCCGTGTGCTCCTTTATTTAATTTTAACGTTATCTAATTGGTGATTTATATCAGTTGAAAATTGTGTCGTTCAGTTGCATGCTATTTTGAACATTCCTAAAAAAACAAACATCTAACTCGGGACCGTTTCCCACAAATGACAAAAGCCGCCGGTTCCACTTCAATAGTGATCTTGAGTTATTCTGATTCCTGAGAAGAATCTTGACATTTTAATCCTTATAAGTTATTGCTATAACAAAAAAAAAACGCAAATGTGAAACACAATTAATGCTATTGGCAGTCTTCCCACCCCTTCATTTCAAATCTCATTTTTTTTTGTATGGTTAAATATATAATTTGGCCGGGTATTTTCAAGCTCGAAAATTGTTATTAAGCGCCGCGGCAGTCCCAACAAATAATCTCTAATTTTTTTTTACAAGTTGACAATTTTTCGAATAACAGGGTATGGCGCCCATGGCCTAATAAAAGACAATGTAAAAGAGTTGTAAAAGCGAGAACGTAACGCTTTTACTTGTAAAAAACTGTTACGTTCTCGCATCCACTTGTTTTCGGTCATCTTTGTGCTTTTTTATGTCAAGTACAGTTCTTGCTCCCAAATCGTTAGCCCCAAACGACCCCACATCGTTACGAAATGACGTCATGACCCCAAATCGTTACGATTTTTTGAAACACAAATTGTAACGATTTGGGAGCAGGGACTGTATATTTTTTCTATATTTTTTAAAGCTAAGTTTACCGAACTTAGTTATGACAACAGTGATAGTCTACCACTAATACGCAAAAGTTACGCGCGAAGGGAGAAAAAAACTGTCGCGTTAAAGTATAGTTACATGTGGACTGTTTCCCAAAAAGTGTTACGTTCTCGCTATTTTGTTACAAATTGGTACTGAAAGTTTCTTTTGGTACCAATGCTTTTGGTACTAAAACTCAAAAGAAGTTTAAGTACCAAAAGAATCATTGGTACCAAAAGAAGCTGTTAGTACAATTTGAAGCTTTGGTATCAAAAGATCCCGCATACCAAAAGAGGCGCCCCAGAAATTAAACGACTAACGTTTTGTTTTCATTTTTGAAGCAAACCGAGTAATTGATAAAATACGCACACAAATGTTGACTTCAAAAGAAAATAAATATATTTCGTTATTAAGAATGCTCAAAACTAAAACGGGAAAAAATCAATAAACTGGAAGAAAACAAAAGATTGAAGTAGAAAAGATTAGAAAAGTTTTGACAGTTTTGTCAAAAGTTTGACAAAAATTTCGAATATTAAACTTTGACTTTTGTTTTGTCAAAAATCTTGCAGCAAATGACAATTTTGCAGCAAATGACAACGAAAAATCAAAATAATTTTTTAGTAGCTGGGAGTTTTTACTTTATTGTCAATAAATATGGTTTATAATAAGCCGACTAGGGCAATATAGAGATAGAAAGAGGTAGTAAAGAAAGTAGAAAAAGAAACCTAAAGGGGTCGCCAAGTAACAAACCGACCGATATTTGGCCACCGCTCAGAAAGAAGGACAAGAACTGTCATTTTTTAAAGAAATTTTAAGCGACTGTGGAGTCCACAGTGTGGACGCACAAAAAAATTGTGAACAGTTGCATAGGGTGTGTGCGTAAAACACAGCCGTAATAATAGTCGCTTATATTGGATAATAATCGATGGACGCAAATACAGTCCTTACTTCCAAAACGGACGTTTTTGATTGCAAATAGCGCCCGCATTCAGGTGAATTGTCATAAGGTGATTTTTCGACTGTTTTGGGGACAATTTTTCCAAAAAGAACGTATTGAGAGTAAGGACTGCAAAAGTCACTTTTTTGCCAAAAAGATAAGCAACCGTTATTCCGCACCCCTTGAAGAAGAGTTGTGGTCAGTTGAGGGTGTCTCAGATTTTAAAACAACAGAGCAAAGAGTAGGAACATGCATGAGAAAGCAGTTGATAATGCACCCGAATCTGTTGAGGGTTCTTTTTGCTCTGGTACGCCAATATCGGTCTTTCCTTCTACAACATTAACCGAAAATGTCATTTTTTCGGTCGAAATTTCAGTGCGCTGCGTTTTCGGTCCGGCACGGAAAAAGGTGGAATACAAGTTATCGTACCGGTTGGAGCATTGAGAATTTAAGCTACAAACTCCGGTTCCGTCTGTACCGGCTTGAAAACCGGCAATTGAGCAAGCAACGATATTACAGGTGAAACGATACTCAATTTTATCGCCTGAAATCGCCGGTATTTCCCAAAGATCAACTTCAAACTGGTCACGGTTAACAGTTTTAGTAGTAGCATCGTTCCACTCCGATCGCGTCGATTGCTGGTCTAAATAGAAATATGTTATACGAGTTGCCAAATAAGGGCCTGTTTCTAAAATATGGTCATACAAGCTGAAATAAGCTTAATTATTAAAGCTTAATTGAATCTAGTTAACCGTGTTAATACAAATGACCCGAACCAATCACTTGAGGGGCGCTAATCCCTTGACGGACGTTTTTTCAAAAATCGTAAATGACGGCAGTATGAGTTTGCCAAAAATGACTTTTGTGCATCATGGAAAAACTACCATCTTCTCATTTTTTCATGAAAAACATTTTTTTTTTTTGAAAAAAAAAACATTTATTAAGAATCAATTTTTTTGTACTTTATTTTGTGAACCAAACTGAATTTTTTATATTCAATTTCATAACTGAACTACTCGGCGTTTTACATGAATTTCAGCAATCTTTTCTCCCCAATTTTCTAGATAGCGATATTCGAGTTTTGGACTGCGGAAAAAACTCGAGTTTGGCTATCTAGAATATACTAAAAAACGGGGAAATTCATGTAAAACGCTGAGTAGTATTAACACTTTATTTTAAAACTTACTAAAGTTATCGCCAATAAATTTTTCATCATAACCCGCAAGGCAACCGTCGGACATCATCAAAAGTGGATTTCCGATGCGTTCTTCTGAACCGTCAGCGTTCATTTTATAATTTTCAATTTCGCAACTTTTCAAATGCAAGGCATATGGCGAGTCGTTTGGGTAGGAGCCGATGGCCTGTACATAAACGCGTTGATCTTGAAGACTTTCGACGCCGATATCAACGGCATCACTGAATTCTAGAGTGAAATCGGAATCATAAAAAACTTTCATTTCAAAGCGGATTTCGGTTTCTTCTATGATATCGTCCTCTTCGCGGTTACCCTCGGCGCCCGGTTCTACCCAGAGGGTATCAGATGCTTTAATGTTACATTGCATGTTATAATGACGTCCATATCTTTTTGCAACAGGTCCTGATTCGGTGTGATTTAAATTCTAGAAAAGAAATCGTAAAAAATTAATAATGTCCATTTTTGGCACAGATTTGTTGTTTTTATTACACTTTAAGGTATTAGCTAATCTTATACTGTCCTAGTTAGATAAAAAACGAAAAATTCTAGATAAAAAATAATATCACAACCCCGACAACAAATTTTGTAATATTCTCATAACACTTCACTGTCTAGTAAAGCTTCCCGAAGTGTGGGCGTGATGCGTAGAAATTCGTGCTTAGAAATTCAGCCAATCAGCGTTGGCCTATCAAACACGTGAATATAATCGAGAGTTTTTTGCTTTTTTATTTAACTAGGATAGTATAGGTTGTTCGTGATAGAAATGTCGCAGATTCGTATTCTAGAATTTTTTAATGAGTCCGTTTCTGCGCCATTTTTATCGTGAACAATCTATAAAGCATGGCCAAGTTCATTAGGGCCATCAAATTTTAGAAATTTTGATGATTCAAAACTCCGAATTTCATAGCGCTTTCCCCGAACGTACAGTTTGTAAACAATACGACCGAACGGTACTTAAACTTTGATTTATTTTCTTGGAGATTTTCTCTGCGAAAACCTCCACAACCGTTTAACGAGAGCTACCACCCTCATTGTCATGGAAAAATCTGTTCATTTCGGCAAAATATTAAACACCGCTCCTAAATTGGGGAAATCTTGAGTCAAATCATCATAACCAACGACAAAGGATTGCGTATACCATAAAACTCCGGCGTCATCCACATATGATCCTGTTGTAAATCCGCAATTGGAGTTGTCATTCATAGCGATCCCGCTGAATTCAACATTGTCACCATCTTTTGTGCCCTTACACCCGAGTTTAAAATCCACCTATTCAGTTATCTTAACACTTAAAAGCGGTGACATAATTTTATTACGATAATTTGGTAAAGCGGCTAAAAAGTGTGAAGACAATTGAAAAAAAGCTTTTTGAGATTAAAAAAATCACGTAACCGTATTTTTAACTACACCAACAACCTGCTTAAAGTAACACCAAAATGAGAAAAAAACTGTTACTTTAGGCGAATAGTGTTACTTTAAGCAACTAGTGTTTCTTTAATCGAATAGTGTTACTTTAAGCGATTAGTGTTACTTTAAGCAAATAGTGTTACTTTTAGCGAATAGTGTTACTTTAAGCTATTAGTGTTACTTTAAGGTAATTGTGTTACTGTAAACGAATAATCTTACTTTAAGCGAAAAGTCTTTTTTCAATTGGTTAAGATAACGGAAAATATATTTTAGATTCTTCTTTTCCATACCAGAACGTACGGTAAATGGAAAAGTTTTGTTAGAAAACTGTTCAAAAATAATATTTAGATCAATTTTATACTGTTTTTTAGAAAGATAGTTGCCATTGAAGAAATAAAACTCTGCCTGGCACTGTGGGTTATTGCCAAAAACGGTGACAAACGGAGCAGTAGCACTTTGCTGTGTATCATAGGTTTCTTGGCTAACCCATGTGATTACCCGGTCATCATCAGTATGTTGCGGTTGTTTAGCAATACCGGGTACGGTCACATGAACCGTCAGTTTATGGTTATTTGCTGCATCAAAAAAACAATCCAGTCTTGGCGATTCAACTTCAGAGTTAAGGGGGTGGCAGTAGAAACCTTGGCACAGAGATATAAATCATAATCTTGTGTGGTAGTTAACTCTCAAGGCGGAAGTGCGTGTATATAGACCCACAACTTGTTTTTTCGTCGATTTAAGGCATATAGGGCAAAACCGGTATTGCTGTCCCCCCTCAACTTTTCGAGAAAATTCGATTGACGGTATTTTTTTTTTGCGTAGATTGGAGATTTCAGACAGCTCTCTAGGGGGCCCTGGTGGCCCAAATCAATTTCTGAATAGTCAGATAGACGTAGTTGGACGAGCTCTACAACTTGGNTTTACCAGTTTTTTGAATTATTGCGAATTATTGTGATTTTTTTTAAGTGTGTGTATATAAACACGCATTATCCCCCTACGGGTTCCCAAAACTCCTTCCCCTGAGATATTTTTAACTGAAAAAATATTTTCACCCAAAACGCAAATAATCACGTTTTTTGTTCTTTAAAAGCATAAATTATGTAGCCAATTCTGTAGCCAATTTTGCACCCAATTCTGTACTTTATATTTTTTTTCAAATGGTGCCAAAAATATACTGTTTGAATTGTTTATATCTTGTCCTTGTGATGACATAGAGTTATGCGTATTACCGCTAGGTGTTTCGATAAACGGGCGGTACTCATATCCGTCTGGGCAACTCTCCTTATACATACAGTGGTACTCATTACAGGATTCATCTGGTACATAACATGCGAAATCCCCCGAACATTCCATAGCACTGCCACACTCATATCCATAGAGAAGTTCGTGAACCTCACTACAGTTCGTGGTAGCCATTGCCAATGAAGGCAAAACAGCAATCAAGAGCTTCATTTTTACTTCTTAAATGCGGGTCAAATTGTTTTTTGTGAAAGTTACAAAATACAAAAAAATACAACAAAATTATAACAAATCACAAACATAGTACAAGCAATTTAAATTCAGTTTATATATCTTTCTGAAGTATACAGAAAGAGAAAAACAATTTTTTCAACCGTGTTTTAAAATTTAAAATGTAATTTATTGTTTAGGCTTTTTAAACATACACGGAATGAAAAAAATTGTATAATTAGGTACAACTCTTACTCATTTATCGGACATTTTCGGTTCTCGAAAAAGGGCATCGTCACAAAAAGGTCCAATTTTGTATTAGAATTGCTACATTTTGGCCGATAAAGCGTCCAAAAAAGAAGCAATCGTGCGATAAATGAGCGTCCGATAATTGAGTAAAGACTGTAGCAAGTTAGAACCTACGCCGACTTATACTGATCATTAACTGATTTTATAGCGTTTGGTGTACTCCTTTTGTTCACAAAACCAATGTTGATCCCTAGCCTTGCTATTTTTTTCTAAGACTTTCCAATTTTTTGTGTTTTGTAATATAGAATTGAAACAAAAATGCGTGCCTTTATAACATCGTATATTTACTCAAAACACAATAGAGTTAAACAGCGCAACCCGGTTTTGAGGAGAAGTTGTACCCATCTCAATAAAATTTCATTGACAGTTAAATTTCTTGTGACGAGGAGTTACGACCGAAATGATGGAATACAGAACAATAAACGCAAATAATCGCGATTAATCGTCTCATTATATTCTTTGTGGATTCATTGTAAAATCCAAAATAAAATTCCGAACTCGCAAGATTTCATCACAACAACACAGTTCAGAAACAGTTCCAAGTCATATTAGAAAGGTCAGATATGGTTAAATCATAAATTGGTACTCATTAACCTCATAAATTTCATTATACTCAACGCTCCCGCGCAATACGTTTAATATCACAAAAAGTGAAAAAATATGATGTCGCTTTTTATGTTTAGTTTCCTTTTGGAATTCCAGTTTGGACCATTTATCGAAAAAAGAGTTCTGATTTCTCCACCAAATGAATATTTCCTTACTATTGGTAGATTGTTTATATTCAAGTCATTTATTTTATAACCTACACGAACGGCGATTTCAACTCGTCAGAGCCTTATTACTAAAACATATCGAATCACAATAACAAATGTCCAAAAAATTCGAATGACAATCACGGTAAAATCACACCGAGATTTCCAGCTTAGAGGTCCCTAACCAAGGTATCGCAACAAAATCCCATGGGAAATGATTACAAATTTACTAGCATATATCGTCATTCAGTTCTTCCGTAAAACAAAACTGTACAAATATTCAGGGTCAATCAAGTGTTTATGGCGTAGGAAATTTTAGGATGAATATCATTCTAAGATTATATGACCTCTATTTGAGTTATTTTATTATCCATACAACATTTTCTGGTCAATGACATACATTCATGTTATTTACTGTTCAAAAACGTCATATCTCCCATTTAAAGAAAAGGGGAGCGCTTCAATTGGTACTGAATTTCTTTTGGTACCAATGCTTCTTTTTGTACTAAAGCTTATTTTGGTACTGGCTTAGTACCAAAAGGAGCTTTAGTACCAATAGAAGCTTCAGTAACAAAAGAAGTTTTAGTACTAAAAGAAGCATTGGTACCAAAAAATCTTCAGTACCAAAAGAAGCTTCGGTACCAAAAGAAATTCAGTACCAATTTTGGTCCTTTTTTGCGTACAATATTGCAAGGGTTGTAAAGTCTGAGAAACAACACAGTACAGTCCCTCACCCAAATAGGTAACACGGAAATAGGTAACAAATGACGTAATTACCCAAATAAGTAACACAATTTTCAGAACGATGTTGTTACCTATTTGGGTGAGGGACTGTACATATTTTGACTAGTGATAAGATACACTGACAACTACAATTTTATTACAAGTTTTATAATTTACTTTATTCCAAATAAGTTATAATTTTTCTAATACAGTGTTTACTCCTAATATGGACGTTTAATTTTGAAATTAAGCGTCCTATCGGGGTGAAATGTCCATTTTTGGATGTTTTTTTTTATAATCTGGAATTGTCCCAAATACACCGGAATCCGAGTTGATTTGCGGGACACCATAGACATCCAACCGCGTGGCAGGTTGACTCCGTGGCGGAGTTGGCGGGTAAACAGACCCGGGTGTCGTCGACGGGTTGAGCTGAACATTTCATATCGCCGCACTCTCTCGGATCCGGCACTACTATTCCGAGGTGACAAATGTACACACATTCAGATTCCAACCGGTACTTATTCATGGACCTCACGCATATCTAATTAACAGAAAGATTTTCATTATCATTATTTTATTTTACAAAAAAAATACAGTCCCAGATCCCTTATGGGCCCGACCACTATGAGGGCTCGAAAAAGACGGCCCAGAAGTAACACATTCTTCTTGTTGACAAAAAACACATAATTCCCTGCTCCCAACGCGTTACGGTTTGTTAATCCAAAAACGGTAACGCTTTGGGGTCATTTCGTAACACTTATGGGCCGTTTTTGCGTAAAATAAGTTTTTTGGTGTTTTTTTTTATTTAAGCGACGAACAATTTAAAATACGTTACTGAAAAAGTCTAAAATAAACCTTTTTAATTTCGTGTGGATTATGACGTCATTTCGTAACGCTTTGGGAGCCGAGACTGTATTTAATTTTACTTTTTTTTTTGCTTGAAAACAACTTTTCAGACATTGAATATTTAATCGGAAACTCACATTTTTATTTTCTAGATTATCAGGTATCTTGTAGGGTTTTTCTTTGTCTCCAATTCGAATCTTGAGTTCTTCATTCTCATAGATTGAAAAGTGTCGAATGTCGTCACCAGTTGGCGCAAAAGTGATCGTATTTTCGGAAACTGATATGAAGGGCGTTGATGGTGGAGTACCCCCACACCATGGCATGAAAGGGACGTTGCTCACTTGTTGGTAGCTTTCTGCCATTAGTTGGTTGATTCCCTTAGAGTTAGCTCTGAGATACGTTCATTTTTTAAATATTATATCTTTTCAAACAAATAGGAATCGTCAAGAGTCCCATTACGGATAAAAATCCGATTTAACTCCAATGGGTCACAGGTGTTTGTATAACCCGTAAGGGATACTGTGTGATGATCATCGTTTTGGCTGTTTTTAACGGATAAATTTTTTGAACAATTCCTTTACGGGGTACTGAAATATGATAAATCTAGGCCAATAAAATCTTCAGATGTCTCTAAAGTCATGTCAAGAAGATTTTTGGGAAATTTTTGACAACAAAAATCATCTCCAATTTCTGTTCCAAAATTTTCCCCATGAAATTTGGTTTGACCCGTCTATCAGCGATTTTTGATTTGAGACCGGTTTGATGAGATATGAAGGCAAATAGGCCGTTATGTAACGATTGTCACACGTTGACCCCCAACAGTTAACAAACTACTTTTTTATATGTTTTCAATACAACCAAAAATCACTTTTTAGGCAATTTTCCGGAGGTACTTCGAAAGTAGTATTTCGAAGTAGTATTTTTATACGCAGCATCGCATAATGTAAGGCGGTAAAAAACTTTAAGATATCTGGGCAGTGCGCAGGCGGAAACTAAAATGTTTATAAGCTACAAAATAACTGTGCATGCGTAGCCCGAACGAGTTCAAGAAAGCCTGTTTTTTAGAAAAAAAAAATTCAAAAAACATAAATGTGTCTAGATAACTACGTAGGTTAGAAAACAACTGTAAGATAATTACGTAGATAAGCCGTGATAGAAATGAATTCAAAGAATTCAGAAAAAATGAAATCCCTGATCGAAAAGCTTGAACACTGTAATGAATTTCGCCGGGCGAGGTGATGAGCTGTTTATTTCTAATCAAGTCGATTTGGTCGACAATTTCTTGAGCTGGCCAATCTTTAACATTTTCTTTTATCCCAGCCGTGTATAGTCCGGTGACGACAAATTTCGACTTTGTATTTTGAGCGTTCCACCAATCAAAAAGAGGCTCGAATGGTTGGCCAGTGGAGTCAATGGGCCAATAGAGTTGCGGTGCTAAATAATCCAGCCAACCTTCATTTAACCACTTTTTCGAATCTGCGTAAAGTTCACAATAAATAGATTTCAAATATCCATAATTTTGAGCGTACACTTCAAATTATTAGGGGCAATACCAGTTAAAGTCTTGACGAGTTGAAATCGCCATTCGTGTAAGTTTAGAAAAAATAAATGGCTTGAATTATAAACATTGGAGTAATAGTTATCTTATCATTCAAAAAATGCATTTTTGCATAATTATGTGTCTCTGAGGTTTTGTGTTTGTTTGAGCGGCTGTGATTGGCCCCAAGCAGCGCTGAGGGATGTGTTCACGTTCAGCCAATTGCATTGCATGATATTTGATACCGAACATGCGCATTTTTATCTTGAGGCGATGGATCATTTGAATATTTCATTACTATTACTACACTGTTTATATTCCAGTCATTTATTTTTTAAACTTACACGAAGGGCGATTTCAACTCGTCAAGACCTTATATTAACAAAATTGGGTAAATTCAATTATCTTAACCGTTTTTGAGAAAAACTGTTGTTAAGATAACTGGTAAGGTGGTGTATTTAAACATTATTTGTAATCCTATCTATAAGCATCCATTCCAACAATGCCCGGTGGATTATTGGGTCTCCATATTCCGAAAGGAGCCACACCAAAGGTCACCCATGGTTTAATTTCCTTAATGGTGTTATAAGTATCCGAAATCATCTGATTCACATTTTCCCGACGCCAATCATCCCGATCCATTTTACCACCAGAGGCAGTATAGGCATTATATGTTGCGTCATCTGGAAAACCTTCATAATTGTTATACGACGGATAGGGATAAAAATAATCATCATAGTGTAAACCGTCCACGTCGTACCGTCGTATTATATCGGTAACAACACTGTGTGTGTGATTTTTGATGACATCAGCTCCCGGATCCAACCAAAGATATTTTCCCAATCTAAAAAAAATTTGAAACAAAGTTTTTTTTGGCCAAAACTTTTTGGAACCTCGTAACATGAATAAAATAAACCCCGTAAGTCGCCGATTAATTGTTTGTGAATTTGCGTTTTTGTGGTCAAATCGACCAAAAACTGTCCAAGGGTGGTCTGTCCAAGGGTTGTCCAAGGGGAGCTTTCAATAATATGCTCATTCAGTTCAGGACAATCGATTTGCTTATGGCGAGAAATTACGTACGATTAGAGAAGAGTAAATGAGTACTCAGAGATGTGCTAAATAATCGTGCTTGGGGGTTAAGCTAGAATTTTTAGAGAAAAATAAGTTCCGTTTTATATTTTTTGAAATTTGACTGAACCCATGTTTCAGAGATTTTCGATTAAGCGCGGTTTACTAGTATTTTCGGTCGATTTAGGACGTTTTATGCAACATTTTCCCCCTGGGAGTTAACATAACTGTGTACTAACGTGTATGTATATTCAGGATAAACATTGGCTGGTGCCAACGGGGCCAAATCCGCAACGGGAGATCCGGGAGCATTGGCCCGGTATGGGTTTAGCCAAACGTGTAACTCCATTTCGCGCAAATGGGCTTCGGTAATCGCAAATTCTAATGGATCCCATCCGGGATCTTTCCCACTTTTACCGCTTTCATTTTATATCCAAACTTATTAACAAAAAATAAAATCTCCGGCCTTAAAAGATGTCGCGTGTCAATTGAAGAAAAATCAGACTATATTTTTGTAAGGGCTACAAATATACCCTAATTTGCATAATGATTGGACAATTTCCTGAGCCAGTAACTCCATGGTTCAAGTTGCGAGGAATAAAAGGCGTCACAAGCCGGGCGAACTTGTAATATTACAATATTCAGGTTTAGACTTTGCACTAGATCAAATTGGTCTAGCAATTCTTTTTGAGCCGCTTCCTTTTCCAGTCCAGGCTAAAACAAAAAAAAAGTTGTAGAATTTTTTAGATTATCAGGTATCTTGTAGGGTTTTTCTTTGTCTCTCAATTTTAGGTATGAAATACAGTTCTTTCGCCTTTTTCCTACAGCTTTTTGACAAAAATATAATTTCTGGACAGATTTTAGACCCTATGACTAATATGGTCGGTGTCCCCTTATCTTGACAAGTTCTCATATCTTGACAAATTTATATTACAGTGTAAATTTTCCCGTAAAACATTTATTACAATTGTTTCATATTTTAATACGGTTTTATATCATGATTCTTACAAAACTCCTAGTGAGAACTGTTTGGCTATAAGGTTTCTTAACAGTCATGCGCATCAAGTTTACTATAACAGTCATGCGCATCTGGGGTAGCTAGCTACCCAATTTGCTCTAGCGCGCCAAACAATGAACGGATTTTTTTTATTATTATTTTATTTTGAAGCCCTGTTCTTCTTCTCTTACTGGGGTGATTTTCAACCATAACCCTCGTCCTCGACGGACCCAAACGTAAAAAACAATTAAAAAAAATATTTTTCTCCCATATAAAAACATAATAATTTTCTTTGATTTCAAATCCGTTGTCTGTTTTTTATTATCACAAGCCGTTCTCTTTTTATTTAGAAATA
>SCLG01000057.1:202294-221872 GCA_004367875.1 Oikopleura albicans
AAGCAATACTTTTGTAACACAAAATTGTGATATTTTCATAATTAGTTTTTCTGGACAAAAATTCGCAAAAAAAAAATCAGCATTACAAACATAACTCACATGTTCAAATCGATGCTGATTGAATCTTTTCCAACTTCTGAATTTGAATTTTCCTCCAAAATTTGAACCTCTAAATTGCTTTCCTCACTTATATTTTTGGCCCAATTCTCGAGCCGGTTCAAGGTCACGCTGAGTCGGTCTTCTAATTGCTCAAATGATTGGTCAATTTTCCGCGTTAAAGAGCTCGAATACTCGACATTTTCATTCAACGTTCTTGTTCTTTCGGTTTCATCTGTTTCGGCCGGGGATGTCACAGACGGTATCACCTCTATGGTTGTCTCTTCACTGCTCATGGTTGTCTCTTCACTGCTTGTGGTTGTCTCGTCACTAGTTGTGGTTATCTCTACTTTATCGACATCTGTGGAGGCAGTTGTTTTTGAAAGTGATATTGTTCCCGAGGCTGGTGAAGTAGTTGTCCGTCTCGTTGTTGATGTTGCTGTCGTTATCGATGGCGTGGTTGTTGTTGACGTGGTTAAGGTTGTTGTCGTTAACGTCATTGTGGTTGTTGTTGTTACCGTTGTTGTTGTGGTTGTTGTTGATAACACAGTTGTTGTTGTAATTATTGTGGTCGTTGAACTAGGTTGAGTCTCAGTCGTTGACGTTATTGCGGTTACTTCTGCCCGTTCAACGGTTGTTGGCACGTCAGTGGTTGTAGTTGTTGTCACTTCCGCCACTTTAGTGGATTTTTTGAAGTGGGTCTTCTTTTCCTTAACGCGCCAATGCTTCTCTTCAAGATGGGGATAGTTACAATTGTAAACGTTAACCGCTGCTGTCCAACCGCGACGCTGAACGGTCTTGTCGGAATTGAACTTGACCTCAATTGCCCCAAAAACGCGAAATATTTCCGGCGGCGATCGACCACATAACTCCTTGTACAGTTGACGATCGTCTAAAAATTTTTTGTTAGAGGTTTGTTTTTTATATATTTATCTCCTGGTTGCGAAAATAATTTTGCGTTACGGTCTTATAAATTGTTATATGGCTAACGACTAACGCCCAACCAATTCGTTGGGAACGTTGGGCGTTGGTTAAATTTTATTACCAACATGTTGGGAGCGTTGGGCGTTAGGAAAAATTTAAGCGTTGGCCAATGCTAGCGTTGGGCGTTGGGAAAAATCCGAGCGTTGGCCAACGCTTGCGTTGAGCGTTGGGGAAGCGTTGAGCGTTGTTTTCTCCTCCAAAACCTATGGACCATAGGCCGTCATTATTTTTGTAGAATAGTTAACACTTGTATTATTTTGATATACGGTGTGTCAAAGCTCAAAATTTACCTTTTTTGTTCTAGAAATTAATACGGAATACCATCAGGAAAAAATGCCATTAATTTCTAGAATAAAAACGGTAAGTTTTGAGCTTTGACACTCAAATTAAATCACAAAATGTTGACTCGGTGTGTGATTTGTGATTTCTTTCTATTGTTGAAACGGAGCCCCAAACTCGTACGTAATTCCGGTCTATTCATTTGAGCAGGGCTTATGAGTAGTGACTACCGCATAATAAGTCAGACTTGGCTAACCCCCAGAGATTCAACTGAAAGTCGGCTTTAGGGTAAGAAAGGCTGAGCTCTGGATTGAACATTTTGGTACACGTTTAAGACGATTAGCTCCTCATTAACTCGCGTGGACCATACTGGCAGTTTTAACCTTGTCACAATTTGATACTTTTAAGTGGGTGCAAAATATCACACGCGGAAAGACCCGACCGTTCTAAGACCCTTTTGCCACTCAGATTAAGCCCCTTCAGATCTTAACAAATTTTGGTAATTTTTAAAATAGACACTGAAATTATCGTTCATAAGGGGTACTCAAACTTATTGCTCCCGAAGTTGCGTTTTCAGGTCCAAAAATTAGAATAAATTGCAAATAAATCAGGCAAAATTTCGAGAAAATTACGAGAAAATTTCCAGAAAAATTAAAGACCATTCTCGAATTTTAGACTTTAATGAAAAGTTTCAAAATATGCTTCTAGAAACCCTATTATTTCATGGTCTATTAAGGAGGTGAGTAACCCTCTGTGTACAAATATGTCATGCCGAAAAAGTGATCGTATAAGATGTTGTAGACTGTGAATTTCAATGAACTTTTTTGAAACATACTATCGTTTTCCTGATGTTCAGTTTTATTTGTTAACAAAAGGTCACTCACCTCCTTAATTATTATATGTCAAAGCTCAGAAGTTCACTTTTTTATTCTGGAAAAAATTACGGCGCATTTTTCAGTTATATTACTTTTCTAGAATAAAAGGGCAACTTTTGGGCTTTGACATATAAAACGTAATCTTATTTGTTTTCCGTGCATACTGCAGAATTTTTGAATTTCTGTGTGTGAAAAATTAGAACACACCCTATGTATTGCCTTTTCTATAAAAAAAACTTACATGTTCGGAGTGTGAGTTTATCATAAGGACATTTTCGTAGGAGGTGGAGATCTTCAATATCGATTTCGTAAAAGTCGACTTCTGTGGTGCAACCGGCGCGTCCCAAAATCCAAGTGCAGTTCATATTATTTCCGTAAACGAACTGCTCATCCCATCCCGGCGAGGAAAAGCGACCTCCAGTGGGCAAATTTCGTTGACCCATGCAACCCAACTCAACATCTTTCTCGTAATACTCCGGAATATTTATCACTTCTTGAGGAATAATCACACCCGGGGATACTAAATTTCAATATTTATTTGAATACATTCCCTGCGCTGTTATCTTGTCACCCGTTATTTTGCAGATTTTCCCGTTGGCTGCGTTATCTTGCAGATTTTTTTCGGGCAATTTTCCAGGAATCCCTATCTTTATGTGTTAAGCACTGCGCTGTTATCTTGCAGGTATCCCCGTTCGCTCCGTTATCTTGCGGATTTTTTCATGCGATAGTTGCAAGATAACAGCGCAGGGGGTTATTTTCGAAACATTTTTTGCTCTAATACACCACCTGCAGGGTTATGTTGTCATCCGTTACTTAGCATCCTGGTATTTATTTGTACAGTCATAAAAATTATAAATTATAAATTTGAGGACTTAGAAAATTTAACAACTTTGAAATTTGAACAATTTAAAAACTTTGAAATTTAAAAACTTAAAAATTTTAAAACTTATTCATTTTTCGAATTAATTAGAATATATGACTTGAAAAAATATCTTGTCTTTAGAATACATTGGGAGCCCTTCACCAATCCTTTATTTTTTTTTTCAAAAAAATATTTGAAATAATTATCTTAACTTGATCATCAGGGTTCAATTTTACTTTTGTTAAAAAAAATACCGTGTGAACCAATTTTGACTGTGGCCGTAGTACTAAAATTGCGTTAAAATGATACCAACATTGCATAAAGCGCGACCAGCAAATTTGTTCCATACGGTAAGTAATAATTATTAATTATGAATATAAATTGCTTCTCAAACTTACCAACATTATTTACGATTCGGGTAAATGCCGTTGAGAAGAAACATGTGTAAATAATCATCTTTTTGAAAAAGTATTTTTTTTTATCTTTGTAGTATTTGTGTTTTTTGTACCCTTTGAGTTGGTTTTTCTGTTCAATAATTCTCAGCGGCGAATTTGTAAAGTATGACCTGGGGCCAGAGAGAGAGCAGCCGCCGCACGCGCTAAACCCTCCCTGCCCTAAATTTCACAAATTTTCACTCGGTGCCATAAAACATGCCTTTCCCCGCACCGTGGTGACAACAATCCTATGACTAATTGGTTAATGATGGGAAATCTAGTTAACTTTTTTCTTTTTTTTTTATTTTTATTTGTCTTTTGGCACACATCAAATGGGATAGCAAGTACGAAGGAGTCAGCGGGGGGTCAATGTTCTCACAGTCGGATTCGCATTTCAACTCACACTTTAATGACGATTTTATTTGCTTATTTTTTCCTAAAAAGGCGAAGTTTTTCTTCGAACTCAAAAATATTTATGATTATTAAAAACCGCTGGAATTTCAAATTGAATTTTTAGAATTAATTGTCTGACCCGTGGGGCGTTTTTTTTTATTGAAGTCGGAATCCGGCAAATTGGACATTTTGAATTTTATCCCGGGATTTTAAAATAATTTTAATTTGAACGAGTCGGGCCAAACCGAGCTAAATTTTTTTTTTTTGAGCTAGAACGAGCCGAGCCAAGCCAAAATAAATTTTAAGGCTCAAAAGCGAGCCGAGCCGAGCCAAGTTATCTTAACACAAGTTATCTTAAAACAAATTATCTTAACACGAGTTATATTAACACGAGTTATCTTAACACGGGTTATCTTAACATTTTTGAACCGAAACACATCGCGATTTTCAATTATCTTACCAAATGCCTTACCCTGTAATCGTAAAAAAATTAATTATCTTAACATTTTTTTTTTCAGAAAAACAGTCGTTAAGATAACGGGTTAGGTGGTGTAGTTGAAGTAAACCATTTCGCCATTTTTTGTTCTTGTTTGAAAAACGGTTTCATTAATTCTGGTGTTTCAAGCAAAACACATTTGCGAAATTTTTGTCGCATGTCTAATCCCGGACGCATAGCAAAATTCGGCATATTAAACATTCCCCATCTGTCTTACATATTTGTCAATAACTTGTCTAATTCGTTTGTTTCAATCAAGTTATGCATAAAACATCAACAGCGAACAAAAAAATCAATTCTCGACGAAAAAAGCACCGAATAAAAAATCACAACAAAAAGTTGTTAGCCCGTTGGGGAAAGTGTGTTCTTTAGGTTCTTCAATTTTGACGCGCTCCTTATGGCTAATGGCGAAACCAATTTAATATAAATCTTTTTTCGTGAAATTTCCAAGCTGTTCGAAGTGCTTAGTGATTGATGGAATAAATCTGACTTTTAGTCAAAAAGATGGCCTAATTTCGCTAATGTTGTTCTAAACTCCTCATTTTTATGTACAGCCAGGGATCTCTAGATGTGCATTTCTGATGTCCCAAAAACCTAGACATCTAGAGAGACATTGCTCGCCGGCATATCTACAAATACATTTGACAAAAATCGGTCTAAAAAGGTGCACATTTATAGACACATGCACATCTGGAGACACATGCACATCTAGAGACACATGCACATCTAGAGACATATGCACATCTAGAGACACATGCACATCTAGAGACACATGCACATCTAGAGACACATACACATCAAGAGACACATGCAAATCTAGAAACACATGTACATCTAGAGACACATGCACATCTTTTTTTGACTCGGTTGGATTCAGGAGGAAAAACTACGTCAAATAGGATAATCCTGTTAGAATGGTTGTTCGAAAAAAATTCTGACCCGAGAAGTCTGAAATGTCCCATTGTGTATTTCAAAATTGAAACCCATTCCCTCCTACTACTTACGTTCCATACGGTAAATTTGGAGAAATTGTGAAGTACTTTTTTTTGTTGTTAATCCTAAACGACCTGCCATTTAGAAAACGGTAAAAGTATCATATGAGGCATATCTCTTTATTCCACCCCGGATTTTGTTTCAAATTTTGGGGATCAAGACAAAGAAAGTAAAAAAAGATGCACACGACGCATTTTGTTAATCAGACAGAAACGTATCAACTCGGTACTTAAGAGTTAACAACAATAATAAATTTGATACAGCACAAGTATATAAATTCTTCTTTGAACAGTTTTATTTATTTCTTCGAAGGTTTTTTTCATTTTTACAGCTATTTCTTCGTGTTTAATTCATTGGCAAATGGCCGATTAAAAAATGGGGCTTAGGGTATTATCATTTTTATTCAATAATTTTAAAAAATTTGAAATTTTGGATTTTTTTACGAAATCTAATTAATTTTTTTGCTAAATTTTTAAAAATAAAACAAATCTTTTAGCCAAAGCAAATAGTAGATTTAATATTTTTAAAATTAATTTTTTTTTTTCAGTAAAACGACCAAATATATGAAAAATGGGCACGGTCGGATAATTCAATAATCAAAACATTGTTCTTATACAAAATGGTACAAAAGGACTAGGGTGCTCGACATCGAAATTTTTTCAAAATTTGTTTTTAATTTTTTGGAAAACTTTCCCACGAATAATTCGAACGAGTGACGGTAATGTACACATTATAACAAACATTTTTATTTACCCTATTTTTAGCTTTAAAATTAACAAATATTAAAAGTTTTAATTAAAAAATTTGGAATTTGCCATTAAGGTTATCTTAAACGATTAACTCATAAATACCCCTGTGCATGTATACAACCCGCGTAGCCGTATGTAATTAACCCGTCCCCGTACATGTGTGATTTTTTGCTGTTCGTTACATTTTCAACGACAAAAACTATGGGAAAAAATAACAATAAAAAAACGTGAGAAAAAGTACCTGACTAAAAAGCGAAGATCTTTCGACTGAAAATATTTTCAATTTAATCCCAGACGTATTTTTTTTCTACGCGTGATAAGTCATATTTAACATATTTACAAATAATAACGGCGGTATATAGCTAAACCGTGGTTTCAAAAAATATTTACAGCGTACATCTAAAACATTGAGCCACAAAAACAGAATTGATAATTTAGCCACAATTAGCGTTATTGCTGGTTTTTGACAGAGTTGGCGAAAGTTCTAAATGTAGTTCTTTCTAGTTCCGAGTCTAAAATTGACACCTCATTCGCTTTGTGGTTAAAAGATTACCGGCGGTAAAATGATAAAAATTGTTAATGTGTTTGGTAACAGATATCTTAACAAAATTTGGTTATCTTGACACTTTTTCGATCAAAACGTATCTCGATTTTCTATTATTTTACCAAATGGCCAACCTAATTATCTTAACAAAATTCAATTATCTTAACACTTTTTTTAGTAAAACAGTTGTTAACATAACTGGTTAGATGGTGTAAGCAAAGTTCTAGGAGCCAATTGTCGTGTGCCAATTGGCAAACAGCACAACATGTCTTCAAGTGATTTATTTGAAAAAATCAAAGTGTGCCCAATGGCACACAGTAATGCTTTGAGGTAACAAATATTCGTTGACTCAAATTCAATGAAAACAACATATTTATAATCCAACAGAATCTCAACCAGTATTTTATTTTCTGCACCGGACAATTTTGGTACCGGCTAATTAACAGCAATAAAAATTATATTACCTACCTTACCACATAAGTAATATATCCGGTATTAAATTACTAGTCAGATCCGTTGTTGTTTTTACCGCCGGTAACCCTTGCCAATTTAAAAATAAATACTTAAATAATAAAATACATTTTTGTGTTTGTGTTGAAGGGGTGTAGATCATTGAAGCGGCATTATGTGTTGAAGTCAAGCGCGGATTTAAACTTACTTCCGGTATACTTCCGGTTCACTTCCGGTTTACTTCCGGTAGTTTCAATTTACACTACAGCGTTTCGGGCGTTTTCCCGCGTCGTTCGGCACGTTTTTCACTTGGTGAGGCGGCTTCCTGATCAAACGAAATTTCCATATTTTGGAAGCCCTTGCGGCGCGCAGCATTTTGAATGGTTCGACCCCAAATCATGGCAATTTTTCCACCACCCATTCGCTCAAACTCATCGTGGACGACATTCGCCCTAATTATATTATCACGATTACGGTTACCTGTAGTTAAATGAAAATTCCAGTTGAATTCGAGCACCGGTTGACCCAACACATCCACCATCTTCGACAGAATTGTATAAAATCCAGGAATCTAATAAAAAAAAATAAATCACTGATAAGTTTGTGATAAAATGAAACATGCAAAATTTCAATTTATGTAAGACTCAATAAAGAGCTAAAAATGCAATAAAAAATTACTTGTGAAAACTTCAATTTGGAAGAAAAAAATCATGAAGATTTTAAATTAAAATTTGTATATACGCCCGTATGTACGCCCTAGCCAGTTATCTTAACACCAGTTATCTTAACCAACTTATCTTAACTAACTTGGGTCACATTTTTTGGACTGAAACCTATTGCAATTTCCCATTATTATACCAAGTACCCAACCTAATCATCTTACCAAATTCAATTATCTTACCCAATTATATCCACCCAATATAATTACCCGACCAAATTATCTGAACACTTTTGGAACAAACAGTTATTAAGATAACTAGTTAGATGGTGTATGTTAAAAAAATTAATTAAACAAATGATAGTTTGTTAAATAATGTCTTAAAAAATGCAATTTGAAACTTAAAATAAAAGATCGACTCTCAACAAATATTAACCTTCTTGGGCACAATAATGGTAATTTTCATCGAAACTTGCGACTCGCCAGTCCATTGAATAAAATTGGTATCGATGCCATCATCGTCACTTTCTTTTTTCGCCAATTCTGCGGTAAATTCGTTAATTTGGTAACTTTCAAACAGTTGCGAATCGCGGTACCAAACTTGATCGTCAGATTTGAAGTTCACTTTTGCCGTCACCACAAAATCAATTTCCACATGAGATTCGTTAGCCTAAAGAAACAAGAAAAAGAACGGTATTTCATCAACTTTGAATATACCGACTGCTAGACCTCTTTGATGGCAATTTGCGCGGCCCATAAAGGATTGGGGCTTGGATGAAATTATGACTCAAAAATTAGGATTTGTCTCAAAAATTTAAAGTTTGTCTCAAAATAGGGAAAATTTTGACAAAAAATTAAATTGTGTCACAAAATATAATTTTGTCAACAAAACGAAATTGTGCCACAAAAAGGTAAAATTTTGTACCAAAAAAAAAATTGAAATTTTCTGACAAAAAGGCGCATTTTTGTCAAAAAATGAAATTTTATCACAAAAATATGAAATTTTATCACAAAAATATGAAATTTTCTGACAAAAAGACCCATTGTGTCAAAAAAAGATGAAATTTTGTCACAAAAATTGAACTTCATAAATAAAAGTCTATTGACTTCAATAGTATGACGTGTTTTAATTATTCTAATTGTGAGGGCTTGTCTAATCACATGGAAGTTTCGTTACCCTACTTTTGACGGGTTAAAAGTTGTCCGTGACTACCCTAGTGCTAATCGCCGTTATTTGAACGTGTCAATGTGTTGACGCAAAAACGAGCTTGCCTTGGCCGACGAACTGTACGCTAAATTAGCCCTGAACTAATTTGAACGGATTTACACAAAGTCGGCTAATTTTTTTTAGTTAACCCACGTGGCACATTTATTTCATCCTACTTTTCCCACAGTCAAAACAAACATCCTTTCTAATGAGCCGTTCTGCTTCCGTTGGGTAACCGCGATCACCCAATTAACTCTCATGTGCGAAACGCATTCAAAGATGAGCTAAGGGAGTTAAGAATTGCTTGTCACGAAAAGGGTTATAATTTCATACAGTATGGGGTATAATAACGCAGTTCGCGCTTTTTCAGTTTTTAGGCTTATTATACACCACCTGCGCAGTTATCTTTTCGGCAGTTATCTTTCTGCTTTTTGAAAAATTTGGTGGAAAGATAACTGCGCAGCGCAGGTGGTGTAATACAAAATTTGAAAACGCGAGATTTTTTCAGGATGCTCCTAAGTTTTGCATTTCTACTCAAAAAAGTTACTATCTACGCCACTTGCGCAGTTAAGTTGCAGAAATGTTTCGTCATGTTTTTTTTTTGTTATTTTTCGTCATTTTATTGCGAAATTTCCTTTTCATTTATATTTCTACCTACGCACTGCCCAGTTGAGTTGCAGTTTTTCCTTCTGCTTGCGCAGATAAGTTGCAGTTTTTTTTTTCAAATTTTATTTTCCATTTATGCACTAGGCAATTATGTTGCAATTTTCTGAAAATATGTTTGCAACTTAACTGCGCAACCTCATTTTTTGGGAAATTATTCAGTCTTGCAACAATTGATTTGTTATCAAACCTCTTTTTCAGTTAACTTGGGATATAGAAATGGCGTTTTGGCGACTTGATAATAAGCTAAATTTCCGGGACAGTCCTTGATCCAAGCGTCGGACACATTATGGGATTTGAGCAGGGGTAACTCCCGGAGTCTAAAATCCTTCGTTGATTTAACCTTTATGGATTGTTCGGGCGCCATCGCCTGACAATAAACGCCAATTTCAAGGCACCGCTCAATTGATTTATTCGTCTCTCGAAGATATTTATCCAGAATGTTTGACCGAATTGAGGCACCTGAGACGTTTTTGACACAATAAAGAAATTTTGCAGGGCTACAAACTGGCGGGCAAAACTGGCGGAAATTTTTAAGAAAATAAATGAACCTATAGCTGAAAATAAGTGCTTCCATTGCACTTTCTCGCAGAAATGTTTTTGTCTTAATTTTCACAATTGTCTAAACGGTCCTGTGAATTCTTTCATCGTACAGTTGTCATCGGAAATTAACCCCGAGTCGTCGGGATAAACAATATCAATTTTGCGATCGTTTTCATGGGTCATCATTATCGTTTTGGGCACAAGTAAACGTGTTTCCAGCATTAGGTGGGTGTAAAGAGTCGGCTTCGTAATATTTTTGACTTCATATTGAAGTGAATTGAGCCCGTCAAATTTATTTCGGTAATCTTTCAGTTTCATCAACATTTTATGAGTTACCGCCTGGCCGTAGGTTAACTTCGTTATAAAATTACAAAATTATTGACTCAATAATGATCATATTGCTGGAAACTAAATGTTGAGCCGTGTCTAGTTATTTCAATAAGTCTTAAAAATGATGGAGTTAAAAAATTCATGGAATTATCAGACACGCCACCTACGTGCTTTAAGTAACAGTCAATTTTTCCGCCTACGCACCAAAACTGTTACTATAAGTGGAACTGTTACTTCAAGCAGGTAGAGCGTAGGTGAAAAACCCGACTGTTATGTTAAGCAGGTAGGTGAGGCAGTTAATATTATCGACAATACGGAAGCGGATCAACTGGCGGTAGTACCGCCAATTTTCCCGGATTTTGGTCAAAACTGGCGGTATTTCCATTTTCAAACTGGCGGTACTTAGAATAAGTACATTTTATCAACATTTTGATACCAGTAGAATCGGCCAATTATTAATCGTTAATAATTTATTCAACATGAAACTGGCGGTAGGTTACGCGAAGCGGGTAAATTGACGGTAGTGTTGGAACTAACGCCAATTTACCCCCGACCGACAATACACCCCCTACGGGCCTTATTCGGCCATTTTCTTATTGTGTAAATTTGCACGGGTACGTATTATATGACACTTGGGACTCTTAGGAGTTAACCTTCTCCTGATATGAGTTTTCAATGGCAGCTTTGTGTTTTTCATTTTGGAAGGTCCATGGATGAGCATGACCGCACATTGAGTAACGGGCTGTAAAAACGGGATTATCCCTTTCTAAGTCGCACCTATTATTTATTGTTTGTTTCGTAGTCATTTGAAATTTTAGACTTCGTGTGTTTTTTTTGTTTCAGACTCGCCGTACTAAGTACCGAATTATAAGCCTTAGCTGCTGTTTGCGAAATCAACTGAAACTTGGTACTTTTTTACGTGTAAGATGACATAAGTGTTCTTCTTCGGATCAAAGTGATCCAAGTCACGACGTTTTTTAACTATTCAGTGAAAAAAATGTCTAAAATGACACGTTGTTTTTTTTTGAGAGTTAATTTGTATTCTAATCACATTTATTATGAAATCCACTATGGTTGTCTCTATCAAAAGCTTAAAAGCGCCTTAAGCACTATCGCACTATCGTGATTTTCAAACACGAAAAAAATAAATAATGTTACCACTTTTTGGTAACGTTGCTTGACAGCGCGTCTGAGGCCTATGTGGCCCGTCATTGGTCTTTTTTGAGCGCGCTCGGCCAATCACCGAAAGTCAAATCACCAATAATCGATTTTCTTATTTTAAAATATGTTTGTATTACAGTCCTCCCCCTCTTAACTGCCGCACTTAAGGAGAAATGTGCATTTCCGCTAAAAAAATTTTTTTGCGTTTTAAAATCAGGACGATATATACTCTGTCGTCCAACGATGAATCAGTCAGAGGAAATTTGTGCACGCACTTTTGTATGGTGAAACAATGTGAAATTGCGTGCAGAAAATTTGCCCTGGGCGATTCATTGTTGAACCACACGGTACATCCCGAAAAAAGTTAATTGAGACAACCTTAACTTGGGTTGTATTGGCTTATATTTTTAAGGGCAAGATTATTTCGATTATCTAAAATCGCTCCCAAAGCGTTACGATTTGTTACTCAAAAAATCGTAACGCTTTCGGGGCGTGACCCTTTTGGGCCTCTTTTTCCCTTATAAGTAGTTTTTCAGTGATTTCTTCACTTGAGCGTACGGTTAAACGACGTACAGTTTCAAACATGTTGGTGAATAAGATTCAAGTCAACTTTTTGCGATATGCTGTTGTATCATGAGTCATTCATGACGTCATTCCGTAACGCCATAAATTGTAACCATTTGAGAGCAGCGACTGTAAATTTTACAATTAGATTGTCCCGCGCCTGAGTCAAAAACTTCGGGTTTCTTGATCTTCAATTGTTTCCGGATGCGATATTCAATATCTATAGTAGTGTGAACATGACATTAGCCAATTAGAAGAGATAACATCGGTTTTTCGTGAATTTGAACAATATTTTGAATTCTTTTTCTCGATTTTGTAAGTAACTTTTATCGACCAATTTAGTCGCAATAATAATGAAAAATCTTTTCGAAAAATTTTAGGTTGAAAAAAATATTTTTTAACCCCACACGCAGCTCGACCACTAGATCACGAATATAAAAAAGTTCTGTAGAGAAAAGTTTTGGAGCTACGGAGCATTTTTTATCGGTAATTTTCTTTTTTGGAGCCTAAAGATGCTCTTTTTCACAATTTTTTTTGTTTAAAATTCTTACTCTACAAACGCGTCGAGTTTTAGAACTTTAGAACTTTTTTTTCTTTTTTTTTTGCGGAAAAAATGAGATCTTCTATGATAGATATTAAAGAAGTGGGAAAATCGAAAATTTTTCGAAAAAAAAACTGATATAGCCAAGTTGTAGAGCTCGCCAAACTACGTCGATCTGACTATTAGAAATTGATTTGAACTACCATGGCCCCTAGAGACCTGTTTGAAGTCAACCTACGCAAAAGAACGACTTTTATAACGACTCCAACCTACCACTCCAACCTACGACTCCAACCTACGAATCCCACTTATGACTCCAACCTACGCAAAAGAATGACTTTTATAACTACTTTTTTTATAATAATAACGAAAAAACGTCGGAAACTGGTGTAAAATGGGCTCAAAAAACAAAATTTCAAAAGTGTAATCTGAAGGTGTATATTTTGTTTAATTCGTGAAAATTCGAAGTGTGACGTGTTCACTGTTCCTGAATCTTCACGTCCCCATCCCCAAAACACATTGGTATGGCCATTAACATTGGTATAATTATCAGAGGACATCATGGTGACACCACCAAAGTCGGTACCGTACGGGTATCGATATTTGTACTTGTTAATCATGAGCGACAAATGAACAGGATTGGCTCCACATGCATATCGATTGCGATCGTCCTCGGGCAACATGTCGACGTCGTGAAAAATCACACAATTGAAATTATCCATTTTCATCAATTCGGTGAACGCTGCATTCATTAAAATACCTTTGAGGGTTTTTTAATATACAAAAAAATCGTTTTAACCCCTTAGCGCAATTATCCAACAGTTCCCCCAAACACGCATTATGAAGGTGGTCCTGATTAAACCCTCATCTGAGCTCGCTTTAACTTTGAGACCCTGATTTTTTATGTTTCGTATTTTTCACGTCGTTACGAACATGCTGATATATTTTTTTATATATTTTTTTCGTAAAAAAATAATTTTTAGACTTTGAGCGCCTGAACATTTTTTTGCGTTTGGTGCGCGATCGCAGCCAAAAAATTTCATATCAAAATTATCCCCGGTTAATCTCCAAAAATCTAAACATGAGATCGTAACTCGCATAAGGTCGCCCATTTTGTAGCTACATTTTGGTCACTTCGCCCACTTTGTAGCTAGATACAGAATGGTCACCAATAACTTATTGGCAATAAGAAAAAAACAAAATGGTGACCATTATGCATGTTCCCTAATTTAAAAACCGCCTTTGTTAAAGCGCCCGTCGTGAAATTGTTCGGCCACCACAATACAATAACTGATTTGTTGCCGCCGCAAAAACGGATGTAAATAATATAATAAACGCTTCAGATGAACTTCCCGGTCTTTATAAGGCACAATCACCGCTGTTTTTGTCGGCGAGTGGCATGTCTTTTTGCGGATTACAAAAAATATACGGAACAGTTTGAATTAGTGTACAACAGATACAAATTGAAGAAGGGTTAGTCTGACGAAATCAAAAAAAACTTTAGATCGTAGTATGTGTTATCTAAATCAGAACTGGGCATAAAACCAAAAAAAATGGGATGGCGTGTCGAGCTCGACTGCCCAGCTCACCTGCACCGTGTACATATCAAATAAATCATTTCTTCGGTCAATGTTACGCCGTATTTTTTTGACATGTGAGTTTAAGAAAACAAAATATCAGTGCGGAAAAACTGAAATTTCGCAATCTAGAAAATACGACAGAAAAACGCCAAAAGTTCAACTGAAACGCTGAGTAGTTTTGCGGGCTGGTATTTTATTAAATATGCATTTTTGTAATCCATTAGCGTTGGTTCCCAACATCCGCCCGGCAGTAACCCGTCGGCGACAGAATTGTCAATTGTTTCCCAGTCGATCTCTAGCGCGGTATCCGGCAGAATTCGACCAATCAACGTGTCAGGAAAGCGCTCACATTCCGGTAACGACGAATCAGAGCTTTCTTATTTTGGGATGCAGATTTTTCATGATTGTGACATGAGTGTTTTTTAAGTACATTTCAGAAGAAAAATCCATAACACTGAATTCAGTAAAAAATTTAATAAATATTCAAAAAATTAAAATACAAATTTTAAAACAAATTTTAAAACAAATTTTAAAACAAATTTTAAAACAAATTTTAAAACAAATTTTGAAACAAATTTTAAAACAAATTTTAAAACAAATTTTAAAACAAATTTTAAAACAAATTTTAAAACAAATTTTAAAACAAATTTTACAACAAATTTTAAAACAAATTTTAAAACAAATTTTTAGTTAATAAAATGTGATAAAAATTCATCCTTGATCCTTTTTGGGGTGGGTGATGCTCGTGATGAGTAATTGGCTCCTCAATTATTTCTTCCAAAGCCATATTGGCAGGTTCGAAATTAAGTTTTGATGCTTTTGGATTATTTGTTGTCGTTGTAGTGGTTGAAGTTGTAGTTGTTGTGGTTGACGTTGTTGTTGTTGTTTCTTCCGTTGTTTCAGCGGTTGTTGTCGTATCTACGGTTGTTTCGATGTCTCGTTTTATATCGTAGTCATCTTAATACAATAAAATAAGTATAAATACAGATTTTTAATCTATGTACTGTTTGGTTATATTAGATGTATAACGTGTCATGTTTGATATAATACATTTTCACATGTATAATACATTTTCATTGTAAAATAGTGAATTTTCTGTTATTGTCAAATGCCAGTCAAACCCAACATAGAGACAGCAATTTTTTAGCCCTGGAAAAAAAATTAATTCATCAATTTTAAAAATAATCACAGTCGAATGATGATGGGTTAGTGTAAATTATTATGTTTGATTGCAAATAAGGACAGGTCAATACCGTTGTGTACAAATATACCCCGAAATTTAATTTGAAAAAAAAACGCATTGTACGTCATTTAGTTTTGTCATTTAGAGCAGTTTATAAAAAAATGAAATTAGTTGCGTAAAAACTGTGGAAGTTATAAAAATTAAGTCTGTCAAGTTCACGGCTTTGTGGGGGGTCCTTTGTAAAGAATTATGGTCCCCAAAATAATTACACGTGAACGTTTACTCCTTTTTACGTTGAATAAAAAAAAATAATGAATTGGATTTCGGAAAATATTTTTATAACGGTTTCCCGGAAAGTGACGTTTGTAAACAACGCTACTGACCCGTCCTTAAATCTCAAACATCTGGTTGATCTTATTTCGACCTAGATCTTATTAAGGGTAAAAAATCGCAAAGATTGGATTGTGATCTATGATAGGGTAATTACTTAGATTCGCATTTGTAATTTATTTAGCACATTTTTGAGTTACACGGTTTAAGTTATAGCGTCACGCTACGGAACATATAAAACGACGGAAAATAAAATGAAAACCAGGGGAAAAGATTTCAAGAGAAAATTTAAGGGAAATTTTCTAACAAGAAGGTTGAGGTTTTGTTGGTAATCAATAAGATTGATTATTCGAGATTTTCAATTGATTTATGAATTTATTAGGGCAACAACGAAATTTTGAGAGTTAGCGCATTTATACTTTTCAATTTTTTCTTGTTTTTTTACCCTTATCAGAATCGATAATGAGAGTTGCTATCGCAAGAGAAGGTAATGCCTTTAGGTTAATACAGAAAATATATCCCGACTCGGTACATGATGGACGGATTTTCTTTTCAAAACTTTGGGAAGAGCGAGAACTATTTGCCGAAAATGCTCAAAAATATTTGTCGATTAATCGAGCCGATGGGGGCCCGAGTCGCTCGGAGGTGGCATTAGTGTTTCGCATCTGGGCTTCACTTGGCTTGGCTCGATTTCCACATGGCTCTTTTCCGTGGCTCAAGGGGGGTTAGTCGAGAGAAAAATATGAAAAAAATGGAAAGTGCAAGATAATGGCGTAGTGCCTGAGCGTTTTAGGGGCTTTGCTAGAGCTTTAGACACTTTGTTTACATTAATCGGGAACAACTTATCAAGATTTAAAAAAAAATCATAAATAAAAAAAACGTTTCATAGGTACTAACCCCCATTAAGACTAAAACCGCCAATTGTAAAATGCCTTTTAGATGTATTTCGATTTGTAAATTCGAGTTACCGTCAGACTTAGCTGAAGTCATCCGAGAAAAAAATGTAAAACAACTGATAATAGCCAGGCTTTGAAATCAGACATTGAAATCAGACATTAGTATCAGACGTTAAAAATCAGAGATTAACTCTCAGGGGGAAGGAGTTTTTGGGAACCCGTAGGGGGAAAATGCGTGTAAATAAACACGCACTTAAAAAATTCACAATAATTCGCAATAATTCGAAAAAACTGGTAAAGCCAAGTTGTAGAGCTCGTCAAACTACGTCGATCTGGTTATTCAGAAATTGATTTGGGACACCAGGGCCCACTAGAGAGCTGTTTGAAATCTCCAACCTACGCAAAAAATAACACCGTCAATCGAATTTTCTCGAAAAGTTGAGGGGGGTCACCAATACCCGTTTTGCCCTACGGGGTCTCCATATTCCTTAAATCGACGAAAAAACCCAGTTGCGTGTCTATTTACACGTACTTCCCCCTATGAAAATCCCCCTGTAAAAATCAGACATTCGAGTCCGACATTCGCATCAGATGTTAAAAATCAGACATACCGAACTGGCCACATGGCGGCGTACGGTGCGCCGCGCGGTGTATCACTAACAAACTTTTGATTTTTTTAAAAAATATTAGTGATTCAAGAGTCGCCGGTTAACATTATGTTTATTTTGTTTGTTCAGGGTTTTAACAAATAAAATTAAATAAAATCAGATAAATAATATCGGATTTCGAACCTTTAGTTTTGTTAACAAGAAACTAAAATCAATCAAGGAAAAAATGAAAAAATGGAATGAAGAAGTCTTAGAATGGCGAGATAAACACAAAAATCATCCAGATTATCACCAAAATCATCCGGAAGAGGTCAGGCGGCAGCAAATTGAAGAAAAATTTTGCAAAAAAATACAAAGTTTGATTGGTCAATTACAAAAACTTGAAAAATCGGCAATATCCGTCATATGTGATCCGAGGATAAACTACAAAGGCCGAACTAAAGAGCAATACATTACTGATAGCAAAACGTTACTTCCATTATATTTTCAACGCTAGGCCTTACAGACCTTATGTTTTCAATGTGAAATAACTCGCTAGAATAAAAATATAAGTATAGCCGGTTTAATATAGAGTTAAAAAAGACAATAACAATCGTGAGAGAAAAAGTACGAACCACAATATAATACCGGTTGGAAGTTCCAACTTGGAACTACTCGGTGTTTTGAAGAAAACGTTTTTCGAAAATACATTCGGAAGTGAGATTTTTCACGGATTATCACAATTGGTATTACGTCGGAATATTCGAAAACGAAGTGTATCATTGATACAGTATCAATATAGCGCAGCATCGTATTGTTAACGATTTTTCAATTTAGGTCTTGGGGAAAATATCGGCAAAAAGCGACAAAAATGTTGTGCCCACTTGAGTATCATGAGATTTATTTTGGATTTTTAAATCGAAATTAGAAAATCTGAGACAATACGATTGAGTGCATTCGTTCAAAGTTTTGTTTTTAATGTTTCTATATTTAATTTGTTATCGTCAAAACTGTAAAATTAGTACTATTTTAGGCACAAAAATGTTTCCAAAAAAGTGACTTTTTGTCTCAAAATTACTTTTTTTCATAGGTTTTTGATTTAAATTAATTTTCGCCGACGATATGATTTGTTTGGTTGTTAGTTAGATCTTGTCTAAATGAGATATCTCCAAAATACCATAATTAAATGAAACTGCTATACTGTATAGCCTATACATTACAATAAGAAAAATGCTTATATTTATTCCATTTTACTGTCTTTTTTATTTTATAATAAAAAAAACTCACTTTGTTTTTTGAAAAATACCTTAAAATCTATTTCCACAAAGATATCGATTACTGTATTTAAAAATAAAAGTCTGTTTTGGCGATGGAAATGTCAGACGTCTATAATTTAGACTATAAACATAACAAAAAATAAGTTCGTTATGTCACAACTTATGTGTAACGTGACTCATGCAGCATGAGGATTTCACCCGATAATTTCACCTATTTTTTAGTAAAAAAACAGAAATTGTCAGTTACTTATCGTCCGTTTCAAAAAATAAATTTATATTCGGAATCCTTGGCGTCAATTTAACCTAAAACCGGTCAAAATCGATAATTTTACGTATTTCTGAAAACAACGAAAATGCCGGTTAATTATGTGTCCGCTACAATTAACTAAATTCATATTCGGAATCCTTGGGTTCTACTGACCTTAAAACATGTAAAAATTGCTTATTTTGAGCAAAAATGAGCAATTATAGGGTAACACCCATATATGGGTTATATAAATTTAATTTCGAAAACACTGTTATTATGACGCAAAATTGTTACTTTATCAAAAATAATCCTACAAATTTTGAACCACTTTTTTATTTCGCGTAAAAGACTTTTTTTGTTTAGGTGGTTCTAAATCAGTGCCAAAAACGAATAGGATTATGAAATGAATACGATAAGCCAAATGTTCTAGTGAAGATTTGGGCAGAAATCATTTTACGACTGAAAACAAATCGCAGCGGCTTTGGAGCGCATTTAAAAATACGTTGCGCATATTATCAACCATTCCGTTCCTGGTAAAATGCATTGAAGACCGTTCATACGGTAAGCGGTCAAAGCAACATCTTTTTAAGGGTGATATGGTCGATTTTTTTTCCAATACACATTATTGTTTAGTTTAACTGCGTATAGTTCACTTC
>SCLG01000057.1:221894-236433 GCA_004367875.1 Oikopleura albicans
TACAGACTTTTTCCAGCAAATCTACGTAAATATAACAAATGTTCGAGTGTATTTTAAATTTTAGTTTAGTAGAAAATTCGAGATGAAACGCACCAGTTTCGATAAAAAATCTAAACTTTTTTACTTCCGTCCTCTGTTACAGCTAAATGAACAAAATTTCTTGACGAGAGAGACAAAAATCTACCAAAAAAAACGAAACTACGTGTTTTACACGTGTTTTTAACTATTTTTGTTTTTCTAATTTTTGAGAAATCTGGATTAGAAGCATATCCATTTTTACAAAAATTGGGACAAAAATTTGTTTGTTTTGTCTTCAGTTTGCCAGTACAGCAAAGCGGACACTTTGTTTTCACAAATGATACCAAAATATGAACGTTTCAACGAACTTCAATTCATAACAGTCCCTACCCCCATTAGAGCACTACTCAAAAGTGCTCAATTTTGGACGGTTTTGAAATACTGTTTTGCGAAAAAATGACCCTAATAAAAACGTCTTTAATGGGAGTATGGACTGTAATAAAAAATTAAAAAATGGATAAACGAATTGAATATTAGTCATTTCAATTATTAAGAGTAACATTTGATCATACTTTGGTCCGCAGCTGCCAAATTCCATTGGTGCGCGCCAATATCGGCGATTTTATTAGAAAATCGTTTTCGGCGATTTTTAACTTTTCTTTTTAAAAATTGTTTTTGGTAAGTTAGAATTAAATTAAAACATACATAAGCAGTTAATTTTTTTTAGTAGATTTATTTTATTTTATTGAAATTCGTTACTATCTTCATACTCATATTCGATAAACAAGGCGCGCGCATCGGTTAGAGGGAGTTAAGGGCGAAAAAAATGTGACACTGCCTTGAGTGCCGCTGTTTTGGGAAAATCAAAAGCGGCACTCAAGGCATCAGGGACTGTATTAATTAGTTCAAGAGGAAAAAAACAATTTCCACAAAAATTCTAGAAATTGGGATTGTTTTCTAAACAAGCAGGACTCGATATTTTTACATTACCTTCGTCACAAAATAAAATAGAGTTAAATGACAGTTTTCACGTACGTTGTCCGGTTAACCGTTTGTGAACCCGGTTAACGATTGTGTTTATGTGGTCAAATCGACCAAAACGTGTCCAGGGGTGGTCGGATAGCTTCCGAAAGTATGCCCATAAATGGCAGTTCGAAGTTTGAACTATATGCTTTTCTTTGTCTGCCGAAAAACTAATTACTTCTTTTTTATTTAAAAATTGTTCGCCGCAAAATTTTAGTTGTCCAACGGATTTTATTCCGCTTTGAAACCGACTTTTAGTTGGTAGAGTAATTGTAAAAGTTTAATCTAGTAGGAAGACACTGTAACCAGTTAAAAGTTGCATCAAATTGGTTCCGAAAAAAAAAGTGGAAAAGGCAGTAAAGGTGTGGTTATTAGGTATATTAGCGCGACCTAAATAAACGTTTTTGACCAAAGAAATTGAGAGATCAGAAAGCCCAAGAAAAACAACAACGAGATGAGCTCACCTTCTTTTAACGTTGATTTAAACGCTTAAAATTAATGCCGATATTTAGGTCAACATCCTACGAAACGCCGCTACACATTCTCAATAGTGTAATCACTTTTAAACTTCGCCAAAAGTGACACAATTTTGCTCGAAATGAAATGCAACAAAAGATAATAAGTTATACACTGTACTATCTAGTTCAAGCAAAAATATCATACCGTATGTGTTAGATCACAGAGTAAGCAATGCCGAATATAAGGCAGTTTTCACATAATAAACGCGTCTTTTAACGGACCGCCGGTACTGGAGGGACTACCCTACCATGTGTCGGCGCTGAAACTGATGCGGTGGTGTTAAAATGATACGAAGATTGTATACTGACACAGTTTCAACTGATAAAATTATAAAAATAAATAAACTAAAATTGATGCGTCCACAACGCGTAACTTTTACAGGATCAAAATTTTGCTTTCCGTGCGCACAAAGTTTTTGAAGATATACTGTTATGTTTGGGATGCTACCGGTTGGATTTCATGAAAATCGGCCGAGCGTTTCTAGATTGTTTGTAAATTTCTTTGATTTATTTGAGCGACACAAGTATCATTGATAAAGATTTCTTAAAGAAACACCCTGACAAATCAATCGAAGAAATTTACAAACAATCTAGAAACGCTAGGCCGATTTTCATGAAACTCAACCGGTATTTCTTCATTTTAGTGAAATTACAACAAAACTGAAAATACAATAAAATTACACCTTCAATGAGCAAAACATGACATGTCAATTTAATTTTTTTTTTCTAAAGATGTAATTCCGGATATACGACGTTATCCAGTGTGTATAAATTGAAATCCATTGTTTTTTGTCCATGTAAAATCGGACAAATTTAAAATGAACCAGTGCTGGTGGTTTTAAAATCCATTATCGACGGGTAATAAAACTAATTTCACCAAAAATAAGGACTCCATTACGGCGCTGTTACTTTGCCAATTTTCAACGATGCCATTTTGGAAAAAAAAGAATTTAAGCTAGAGTGTCAACGAAAACAGTGCAAATGAAAAATCAAGTTAACTCTGAAGGGTCCCAAATGGCATATTGTCCGTAGGAGTCCATTGGTCCAAAATTTTTAAGCTTTAAAAAGTTCTGTATGTTTTATATTTTCTGATAAAAGTTAACCAGGCCCACCTTTCAGCGATTCTCGATTAATTAAGCGCGGCTTACTATCATTTTCGGTATATGTAGAACGTTTAGTCCAAATTCGGACTAATGGACCCCTAGGAGTTATACATTGTCCTTAATCTTCAGTATTATGTTTCATTATATTCATTAAATTAACCCATGCTGTGGTAAATGTTCCCCGTTTTTTCGAGGATATGGCGGAAAAAAAGTAAAGTATTTGTTCACTGGCGAATACCCTACGCGCAACGTGGGGTTTTGAGGTTCCTTTTTTTCGGACTTCCTGTTTTGATTTCTTTCCTAGTTTTTTTAAAAGCAAAATATTATGTCAGTCTGAGCGTCTCAAAACTGAGGATCAACCTGTCTGCTTAATCAGGCCTCGCGTGAAGGCTCAATCAGCCCTTGACCACATGTTTAAGAATTTTAGTTCAGGTAAATAATTCAAATTTTCAAGTTAAAGTTATATTACTATAGTACTTATAGTAGAGCCAAAATTTTCACATCTTACGGTGAAAAGACATGGAGAATTGCTCATAATAGCGGGAATGTTATTTATGCCAAATATATTTTCTAAAAATAAGTAGCCCTTAGTTTACGGGGTTACTCAAATACTGAAAAGCTAAATAAAGGCGCAGACGGATTTTGTGAAACAAGTTGCAATACTAAATGTGGAAGGAAAATTTATTCTTCTTGAAAAATATTGACGCGCAAAAATATCGGGTGAAGCCTTAATTAGCTTTGATCTGATTGGTTTGCTTCTCTGTAGGTGGGTTACAATAGCTTGCT
Source organism: Oikopleura albicans (assembly GCA_004367875.1). Lineage (NCBI taxonomy): Eukaryota > Metazoa > Chordata > Appendicularia > Copelata > Oikopleuridae > Oikopleura > Oikopleura albicans. The sequence continues at coordinate 225,343 of SCLG01000057.1, forward strand.
CAATGGCTTGTCTCGTGGGACAGTGACAGTGACTACTAAGGGGGCTCGTTTAAAGTTGTGAAAAAATTAAAAGTTACATTTTCAAAATTGCAAAAAAAAACTAGCAAAATAAATACATAAATTAAATAATTGTTATGCAACCGCTAAATAATTTTCAATAATTTTAAGATTTGTCAAACTTAGACATTTATAAGAAAAATATACACCGGGTGCGCAGTTATCAGGCAGGTTTGACGACAAAAAAAACTGCCTGATAACTGCGTAGGGTGCCTGATAACTGCGCAGTGCGTAGGCGGAAGAGGGGGAAAAGATGCAAAAAAGCTGCCTGATAACAGCAGAATTTTCTGGAGAAATTTGTAGGGTGCCTGATAACTGCGAAGGGTGCCTGATAACTGCGGGCTAACCTGTCTGATAACTGCATGCATGATAACTGCGCACGCGGTGTATATAAAAATGTTTTAAAATATCGATAAATGGTTTCTTAAATAATACCGTATTATTAATACGACAAGTTTATTAATCGAAGGACTGTAGTTTTTTGTAATTGTGAGTTGACACCTTTTTGTGTTAAAATAAAAAACCTTCTGTGTCATTTTCAAATGTCATTAAAAAATCATTTCATTTGTCAGATCAAAGATAAAAAAGGAGATCTTGAAAATCCCTTTCTAAATAAAAAAGACACAAAACTAAAAATTGATAAATTTAAAGATCACCCCTTCAAAATAGGGGTGGCAAAATTCCACGACGAATTGTGTTTTGAACGGATTGAGCAACGAAGTGACCTTTATTGTGCGGCATTGGCCGATTTTGCGCCTCGTGAACGATCCAGAGTCAAAAAAAAAACACTCGAAAGCGGCACATAACAAATATATAAGAACAAATTGGTTACGCAAAAATTAAATAATTTACTTAATAACCAAAGACCAGCTTGAACTTTAATAAAAATCGTCAGTTTTTGTCTTTTTGGAGTGGCAATTTGAAATTAATTCACGGGAAGAACTGAAAGTATGAGACGTGTGGCGTCGAGAGGTTAAGCCCAGATTGATAATATTTGATTTGACATGTTAACACGGCATTGAGCGAGATAAGAAAATCTGCTTCAGGAATCACATTTGGATTAGAAATCGAATCGATTTTTACGGAAACGTTTTGTTGAAAACACAATTACCGTAGAAACGTTTGTGCTATGATTCGATAAAGTTTGTGAATCACACCACCTACCTGCTTAAAGTAACAGTGAGTTTTCCGCCTACGCACTACGTACTTAAAGTAATAGCTCCGCCTAACTGCTTTAAGTAAACACGAAAATGGAACAAAAAACTGGTACTTAAAGTGGAACTTTCATTTTAAACAGGTAGTGCGTAGGCGGAAAAATGTCTGTTACTTTAAACAGGTAGTGTGTAGGCGTAAAACTGTATATTACTTTAAACAAGAAGTGCGTAGGCGGAAAACTGTATATTACTTTAAACAGGAAGTACGTAGGCGGAAAACTGTCTGTTACTTTAAACAGGTAGTGTGTAGGCGGAAAACTGTCTGTTACTTTAAACAGGTAGTGCGTAGGGGGAAAACTGTATGTTATTTGAACAGGTAGTGCATAGGCGGAAAACTGTCTTTTACTTTGAGCAGGTAGGTGGTGCATATTTCAAAACTGTTTCCTGAGACAACGGTACGTAATGGCGAAGTAGCGCATCCTGCCACGCCCCAACAAACGAATAACGTGGATCAAAAACAAAATTATTAATCTCTCTGTGCATTTAGACTCAAATCCTGAACTTAAATGAAGTCTTAATCGCAATCCACTTGGAATTTTGGGGTGGATCTAGCCACAGCTGCGACATTTAATATACCCGGATTTTCAATGGCACGTCAAGTTGAAGTAGGATTTATTCAATCAATGATTTTTGAAGGCGCCTAACTTTGTGGCACAGTCTGAGACCACTTGGCTCGTACAGTCCTGTTCAATTGAAAAGTCAGTAGTCCCGGACCTAGATATGGAGACAATATGAACTGACCTCATGTGTATCGCTACTAGGAAAATTTTGTGTATGCTACAGGATTCGGGTCATAGCTATACACAGCGTGCGCAGTTATCTTGCGAAAATTACCGCTCGTACACTTATCTTGCAACTTTTCATAAATGCACCCTGTGTACACGACCTAACTACCCGGCGTTTTACATGAATTTACATGAATTTAATCTTTTCTACCGCATTTTCTAGAAGGCGATATTCGAGTTTTTGACGTGTTAAAAAATTCAAGTTTGGCTATCTAGAAAATACGCAAGAAAAAAACGGCGGAAATTCATGTAAAACGCTGAGTCGTTATATTAAATCAAATTGCAAAAGCTGCTAACATTATTGAACTTTTGTGTATTAAATTGTAATGTAATTTGTATGAGAGTCAAATGATTATACTGTAGTTTATGGGGTATATGTTATCAACCGATGTAATTTTCGACCGCAAATTTAATTGCTTATAGTCTACTATAAGTTACACCGCCTACCTACGTAAGTTAACACCACGTAAGTTAACAAAACCCACGTAAGTTAACAAAATTCACGTAAGTTAACAGTCTGCTCGCGACAACTTTTCCGCCTACGCCCTACCCACGTAAGTTAACAAAATGCACGTAAGTTAACAAAATGCACGTAAGTTAACAAAATGCACGTAAGTTAACAAAATGCACGTAAGTTAACAAAATGCACGTAAGTTAACAAAATGCACGTAAGTTAACAAAATGCACGTAAGTTAACAAAATGCACGTAAGTTAACAAAATGCACGTAAGTTAACAAAATGCACGTAAGTTAACAAAATGCACGTAAGTTAACAAAATGCACGTAAGTTAACAAAATGCACGTAAGTTAACAAAATGCACGTAAGTTAACAAAATGCACGTAAGTTAACAAAATGCACGTAAGTTAACAAAATGCACGTAAGTTAACAAAATGCACGTAAGTTAACAAAATGCACGTAAGTTAACAAAATGCACGTAAGTTAACAAAATGCACGTAAGTNTGGTACACCATGGTGTACTTTGGAAGGTGTTGTTAGTGTTTTTGAGACCGAAAATGAAAATAAAACGATTTTTGGTGAAAGTTTGATTTTGAAAGGTTATAAAATCATGTCTTTTACACTTTTATTTTGGATACAGACCTTGGAACGCATAAACTATACCGCTGAGACGACTGATTCACAATTTTTAAAATCTCTAATTATCTCAATTGTTAAGTGGTTTTTCCTTATTTTTCCTTATTTTTATGGTAAAATATGATATCCTTTATATCAACCATTGTGGAAATAATCAAATTTTTTTTGTAAATTGTAAAAAAATCTAGAAAAAAAGTCCTAAATTCACGTAAGTTAACAGTTTTGTCAATTTTGGACAAAAAACCCTAAATTCACGTAAGTTAACAGTGTCTCAAAAGTTTTCCAGCATTTCAGCCTACGCCCTACCCACGTAAGTTAACAAAATGCACGTAAGTTAACAAAATGCACGTAAGTTAACACCTTTTTTTTCCAAGAGTTTTGTTAACTTACGTAGGTAGGTGGTGTATAGACTACTTTAGTTTGCGGTTAAATATCATATCGGCTGATAAGATATACCGCATAAACTACAGTATAATTAAATTCTTTAACTAGTTATTAATTATAACTATTCGATCGTTCACGGTTACTTTGAAGTGTAATACTTTCGTGACCGCGAGTTTCTTTTTAAATTTTGTATTTTCTGTAAAACGTGTGGAATAAAGTAGACAATTATGATGAAATATTTTTATTTTTCAAAAAGGAAAAGTTACAGGAGTTAAATAACGATAATAATGTTAATAACGATCCAGTTTGCGTAATAAAAACTCAAGTGATGATTATCATTATTTGTTCATCTTCATGATATTCTAGGTATCAACCAAAACAAATAAACTAAATTTCCGATGACCACAAGGTGTGTTAAAGACCGGTCAAAATCTCAGGTTTCTTAGATTTCGTTGAAATTTGGCACAAGAAGGTTTTCGACAATGTCGAATACCCAACTAGACTTGTTTACTATAGTTATGTAGAGCTTAACTCCCAGGGGTCACTTAGTCCCTCTTAAGTGTCGCATTTGAGGAAAATATGCATTTCCGCTAAAAAAATTTTTCTCGTTTTAAAATCAGGACGATATGCCACTTCTGACTATTGGGAGTTAAAGAAAGTATATACATGTGTATAACAGTTTTATGACATAAACTTGTTCCAGTGTTTTCGGAATCGGTTACACCGACTGTTCATACCACATCGATTGACGACTTTGTTGCTTTTGATTTTTTTCATAGCTGACTTTTTGACCTCTATCGGAGTATCCAAGAATTGCATTATTTGTCTTAACTGTTGCGCCTCATTGGTTGAGTCAGGTTTTGAGCGTATTCTGAGCGAACGATAGTGCACATTATTACCCAGTCGATTGTATCCAATCAAATCTCCGAGGCTTTTTTGGGATAAAACTAACACAAACAAGATTTGGCGAGCTGCAAGAACCATTTGTTGTATGAAAATACCGGCAGTTTTGAAACTCAAAGTGTCAGTGAAAATTTCTTTTTTGGTTTCATTTTATAACCCTGAATTATCGCAGTTTATGTAACCTCAAGTAATAGTATTACATAACATTTTAGTCTATAAGCAATTAAATTTGTGGTTGAACATCGTATTATATGATTCATATCGGTTGATAACATATACGGTATATGATATACCGCATAAACTACAGTATTAACTACAGTATAAGTTATAGTCTATAAACACTAATTATCAGGACCACGTAATTGTCATTTAGATAACCTTTCTTACATAAAATTTTTTATGTCATAATGTTACTGAAGTTTACATAAACTGCGATAATTCAGGGTTATAAAATGAAACCAAAAAAGAAATAATTACTGACACTTTGAGTTTCAAAACTCGCGGTAATTTCCTACAAAAAATGGTTCTTGCAGCTCGCCTAATGTTATTTGTGTTAGTGTTATCCAAAGAAAGCCTCGGAGATTTGATTGGATACAATCGACTTGGTAATAATGTGCATTATCGTTCGCTCAGAATACGCTCAAAACCTGACTCAACCAATGAGGCGCAACAGTTAAGACAAATAATGCGGTTCTTGGATACTCCGATAGAGGTCAAAAAGTCAGCCATGAAAAAAATCAAAAGCAACCAAGTCGTCAATCGATGTGGTATGAACAGTCGGTGTAAACGATTCCGAAAACACTGGAACAAGTTTATGTCATAAAACTGTTATATATAAGGCCTTGACGAGTTGAAATTGCCGTCCGTGTGGGTTAAAAAAAATAAATGGTTGGAATATAAACAGTGTAGTAATAGTAATGAAATATTCAAACATTACTCCATTGTTTATAATTCTAGGCATTTATTTTTTAACCTACACAAACGGCGATTTAAACTCGTCAAGGCTTTATTTTTTATAAGCTCTAGATAACTATGGGAAATAAGTCTACTTGAGTATTCGACGTTGTCGAAAACCCTTCTGTGCCAAATTTTAGCAAAACTGGAGATTTTAACCGATTTTAATAAAAACTTTTCGGTAAGCGGAAATTTACTTTATTTTGTCAAATTATTACCAATGATATCACAAAAATAAATAAACCTTGATAATCAGCACTTGAGTTTTTTATTACGAAAAGTTGATGGCTAACTCTTGTAACTTTTCTTTGTATTTTGCAAAAATCGAGGATTTCGTTATTTTACAAATTTTACAAACAATACAAATTTCAAAGACAATATTTTTTTTTGAAAATTAAGGTTTATTCAAGGTTTATTCAAGACAGCGAGTCGCCTTCAAACGCGTGCGTCCGGTCTAATGCGAATGACTCAGCTAGGTGGAATTCATTTAACGGCAAGGGGCTAATCGGCTTTACAACTGTACCAGATTTTGATAAATCCGACCGACATTTAGACAATCCGTAGTTTAAAGTACCAATTTTAGACAAATGTCGCTTTCAATTCGCTGATGGAGTTTGCGAATTGAACGCCTCGTGAACTTCAATCCCATTTCAAAGGAAACTAGAAACTGAAAATTAAATCAAAAAAAAAACTGGAAATGCCCGTACGAATATTTTAACCAGGCGGCACAGTTAAAACAAGTCGATTTAAATTTATTTATTTTATTATAAGACGCTGTAGTATAATATTCTATGCAAGCAAATTCTATTCCAAATTGTATTGCAGGACAAATAACGAAAAACGTGCATTTATGCACGATCGAACGCGCAAGCCTGTAGTTTAATTGCGGCGTGCAAGAGTTAAGTAAAAATTCAATAGTCATTATATGAGTCATGGACTATGACGTAATAGTTTTTTTAATGCGCAACTTAACTCTTGATCATCTAATTATTGATATACTGAAGACTTGAACACCGCATTGTGAAAAAATGCACGCTTTTCTTCGCGGTTATTGAAATCTTATTTTCTCGTCTCATAATCATTTTCTGATAGAAAATGTTAGCGAGAGTTGATGCTCAAGATTTAACTTTTGCATGAAAAAAGTGTTACGTCATAGAATATGACTCATAGTATGACTATTGAATTCTTATTTAACTCTTGCGCGCCCCAATTTAACTACCCGTTTGCGCGCCCAATAGTGCATAATTGGATCTTTTTTGTTACTTGTCATAGTGCATGAGCTTTTTGCACAGAACAGCATTTTTTGGACAAAATCCAATATGTTCGAACATAAAAGTTTTATGGGTAAATTTAGCATGAAATCAGAAACGTGGAGGTGCGGCGGGTCGAGAAACGACTCAATATATATTTCAGTTATACTTTCGTGTTTTGTTTATAATTTGATGTTATGCTCATTTCAGATTTGGTTTGCAAGACTTTTTCGCAAGATTTTGACCATTAAACGAGGGGTTGAAAAATTGATTTTCTTTTGTTTTTCAATTATTGGTTATAGTGTCTTTGCACAAAATATCATTATTTTAGTATACATGTATCTAAAATAATTTGTGGTAGCGAAAAACAGACGCGCAGTTATTTTGACCGTCAGATTGTTTGCCAAATGTATGGAATAACTTGAAAAATAATGAAATATGAGCTGGTTACAGCGCTAGAGAGTAAAAATATTGCAAAAACTGCCACGAAATGGGACAGTTTTTCTACAACATAGACCACTTTTTTGTCAAGTAGTAGTTGCCAAAAATTTGTCCTGTTGTTTTTAAGTCATTTTTTTTCTCTTAACCCTTCAACACATATTGTGGACATTTGTTCCCATTTTTTTTAGACACGTTTTGTATGTGTTTTCCCATTAAATCACATGGCAACGAAAATCAACATAGAGAAAACAATTTTACATCAGAAAAAATATAATTTAATTTACAATATGTTATTATTTACAAACACTCGAATTGAAAAATGAAAATAAGGTGAGAATCTTTTTCACTTTTGATTAATTTTCCAATACCATGTTTTTTAATTTCAAACGAACACATTTTTAGCGTTATTCTGAACACGTATTCTCACACGTGCGCGCGCCAAAAAAAAAACACAGAACGATATTCTCCGCGCAACACCTTAATTGTCTCGCGGTGCCAATTTTTTATTAGTCGCGTAACCATTGCAACGCGAAACAACAAGTAATAATTTCTCCTTTTTTATTCCGCGGACAATCGTAGGCGCGTCCAACCTAATACTATATTCTTGCAATTTTACGGACTTTTTTTTGGAATTCTGAGTTTCTTTAATTTCATGAATTAACAGTTATTTTGTGGAAACAAATTTTCTTTTTGCATAGTACTTACTTTTTGCATTGAATTGATCTTTGACGGATCTTGTCTTCACATTAACGCCGTGTTGATTAAAGAAGTTGGCATATCTTAAAAAAATAAATTTTCCAAAAAAAGCCAAACGAAATAATCTCTTGGTTTCACCTAAAAAATCATAAAAAAAGACTCACATTAAAAACAAAATCGACGTGGTAACCGCCATAAACGTCAACTTTATCCGAATCCCTCTAATAAACGAACTCATTTTCTCGATTGTCTCGAAGAAAATATAATAATCCAAAAAAACTCAAAAAAAAAATACAAGATTGTATATAAAAAAAGTGAATCTAAAAAAAATACATAAAAATGTCGGTTTATCGGTTCGTCGGTCTAATTATTTTCAATATCGGATGCAAAAGAGCGCCCCGTGTGATTTTTCTTTAGAAAAAAAGGCAGCAGACTCGAAAAGACACCGCCGCCGCGTAATCCGTGGCGTCTTCAAGATTCACTTTTTTGAACGAGGCGACTTTTCACACGAAAAAATGTGATTAGATTGCGGAAATCGAAAACGGCAACATCAATCGCCACACTTCCGGCCCTAGAATTAATTTTTAGCACGTTCTATAATCGGCTTAGTAACTGTTTAGAATGGTTGGTCATTGATTATCCATTGATCAGCCATTGTTATCCTTTGGTTATCCTTTGAATAGCCATTAGTTAGCAATATGTAGGCGCGGAGCGTCTGTAACTGAATTGACGAGCGTGCCTATTGGTTCATGCTTTTTTAGAGGCGCCTCCTATTGGCTAGCGTCCTTTAGCCACGCAAACAACTCCCCGCGCTGCTCGTAATTGGTTAGCCATTGGTTAACCATTGGGTAGCCATAAATTAGCTATTTGTCAGCCATTGGTTAGCCATTGGTTAGGCCTTATATTATTTCATGGGCCGTTTCAAATGATTACAAGACAATTATTAATCTTTTAAAGCTAAACAGTTGTTAACATAACTGGTTAGGTGGTGTAGGCTATCTGTTTGTATAGAAATCAGATTCTTTTGACATTTTGTATTTATTTAATTTTCAACTTAAAACTTTTGTTACTTCTGAAAATAGCCAATGTACTGTATAAACGCATGCTGTTAAAACAACGTTTTTATGGTTTCTTATTTTTAGTTTTCTCAAACTAAAGACCAGTCCACATCAATAATTGTAGTTTACATAGTTAAGGAGAAATTTATTCCTTGAAAACAGTTTTTTGTCTGAATAATAACAGACTTATGAAATGTTTCGATAGTCAAATCTGAAGTTTAATATAAATATATAATGGTGCAGCCGGCAAATGAACAAATTATTGTTTCCCTTTGTGATGCTTCTGGGAGCTATTTTAGTTTTGGGACGTTTTTTGGGTATTAATACTCAGAATATATTGGAGACGTGTTCTGTTGGGCACAATGAGAATGAAGCAGCAATAGTAAGATTATGGTGTTTTTAACATTCACAAAAAATGAATATACCGTATGGGGACTCTNATTGGTTAGCCATTGGTTAGCAATTGGTTAGCCATTGGTTAGCAATTGGTTAGCCATTGGTTATCCGGGATAACTTATCCCTTATATAATTTCATGGGCCATTTCAAATGATTACAAGACTCGTGCTGATTTGGATACCCTTACATAATTTTACCTAGCTTACGCTTTCTTCACGTCGTTTTTAATGAAACCTACCCTTACTTAGCGCCCAGCTACTCTCAATTTTTTCTGGTTTTAGCTTGCCACTTTTAATTTGTGACACTGAGAAATCTGTCACTTGGCTTGACTTGAATCAAATTTTTGGCTTTTCGCTCATTTAAAACCCTATTGGCTTGGCTTGGTTTTTTTACAAATTTCAAAGTCCATTGGTTTAGCTTGCAAATGGAAAAACAAGGTAACCGAGATTACATTTTTGATTTTTTATAAGCCACAAAAAAGCCAGCCCTATCTTAAATAACATGTTTGAAATACACCCCTGACAAGTTAACACCAGTTATCTTAACAAACGCCCTACCCAATTATTTTTAGCAAAATTCAATTATTATTCTTTTAAACCAAAACGGCTGTTAAGATAACTGGTTAGGTGATGTAGGCTATCTGTTTGTATAGAAATCAGATTCTTTTGAAATATTGTATTTTTTTTTTAATTTCCAACTTAAAGTTTGGTTACTTCTGAAAATCGCCAAGTTACTGTATAAACAACGTTTTTATGTTTTCTTATTGTTAGCTCCCCCAAACTAAAAAAACTCCACCTCAATAACTGTAGTTTACATAGTTAAGGAGGAATTTGTTCCTTGAAAACAATTTTTTGTCTGAATAATAACAGACTTATGAAATGTTTCGATAGTCAAATCTGAAGTTTAATATAAATATATAATGGTGCAGCCGGCAAATGAACAAATTATTGTTTCCCTTTGTGATGCTTCTGGGAGCTATTTTAGTTTTGGGACGTTTTTTGGGTATTAATACTCAGAATATATTGGAGACGTGTTCTGTTGGGCACAATNTTTTCGTCAAAAACTGTCAACTCGTTCCGAATTGTCCGGAACGAAGCGGAACGAAGCGTCATTTTTGCCCATTTTTGCCAAAAAAAAAACTCCCAAAAAGTGTCACTTCGTTCCGAACTGTCAACTTGTTACGTGTCAACTCGGTATCACACCAAGTGTACTGGGTACGCAGTTAACGGGCGGCATTTTTTTAAACGGCCCGTTAACTGCAAATAGTCTGTTAAATGGGTGCCCGTTAAGTGCGCATCCGGTGTATACAAGAAAGACGCCTTTAATTTTATTTAAATAAAACCTGTCCTAATGGGAGCAATGAGTGTATTCCTTTTTGACTTAAACGTAACTATCAATTTAATAGTGTTCATCATTCGCCCAAACACATTTTACAAATTGCTTCATGGAATGCATTAACGATGCCCACTGTATCTGGGAATGTTCCCTTTCCTATGTAACCGAACTGAGCAATTGTCCGTGCAATGATAATTGTGCAGGTAAATTAACATTAATACGCTAACTTTATCAGTTTTTTACCCCCTAAAAAGTTTTTTTTAACAAAGTTGGGTAATCACTGAGGCCATTTTTGGTTCTCGAAATTTTCGATTCCAAAAATAAGTGGGTCCATAATGGGACTTACGACTGCTCATTTTTGAAAGCTATTTTTTAATTTCATTTTTCATATACACCACCTAACCATTTCACTTAACACCATTTGGCTTAACAGTTTGCATTTGACTTAACAATTTGCATTTGAATTAACACCTTTTTTCGGAAAAAAATGTGTTAAGTCAAATGGTTAGGTGGTGTAGTTCAAAC
>SCLG01000057.1:275872-309825 GCA_004367875.1 Oikopleura albicans
GAAAACACTGTGTTTAACAGTAAGTAAATCCTTAGGCCAATTTTAATGACTAAAATTAAAACTAAAATCCCATACCTACAAATGCTTGTCCAGAAAGTAATCCAAGTTTTGTCGCTCTTTTGACTCTGTTTTCCGGAGTATTATCTATAAATAAATGAACAGTTTATAAAAAAATATAACAGTTCTTACTCATTTATCGGACGATTGCTCCCTTTTCGGACGCTTTTTCGGCCAAAATGGGGCCATTCTAATTTTAAAATTACTTAAACAGCCCTTCCTCATTTATCGGACGGTTTCGGTTCTCGAAAATAGCGTCCGAAAAAGGAGCATCGTCACAAAAAGGTTCATTTTTACAATGTAATTTACAATCCACGTTCAAATATTGATCCCTAAAATACACAGGGTGCGCCGTTAAGCGGCACTACGCTTACCGGTCTATTTGCCGTTAACCGGCAGGTTTAAAAAACATTGGTGACGGTTGACGGTTCATCCTGTGTACGTTATAGAAAGAGCGTCCGTTATGGGCAAATAATTTTTTGACAAAAATAGCGTCCGTTGTGGGAGCGGCTTTAATACCTGCTAGCATAATAGGATTTTCCATGCCGGCTGGGGGAAATTCTTGAGCGACTTCCATGAAAACTCTGCCAAAAGAGTGCAACCCAAGTTCTTCAATTGTATATTCAATCATATCTATTTTTAAGTCGGCCAAGGGATCTTTTCCATATAAACCGACTTTTTTCGCAAAGTATTGATCAATCGCTTTTTGTTGACATATGACTTCACCATTGATTTTCATGACCGGTACTTGAGCGAGTGGAAAATCTAAAAAACAGCATTACTACAAAGAAATCAAGTCCCCTTGCATCTTTCGGATTTTGAGTGTTATTTTTCTCAACTTTTTTGATCACTTTTTTTTTACTTTTTGAGTACTTTTTTGAAAATTTTCTGAGAATTTTTTGAGTTTTTCTATCTGCGTTTTATGTTGTACCTTATTATGGTATAACTTATCTGATCAATTTTTGGTGTTTACTCATTTTTTGAGTATTTTTGGGATAAATTTTGCGTCTTTTTTCGTAATTAACTGAAATTAAGTTAATAACACCACCTGTCTACGGAAGTTAACAAAACGGAGAAAACAGAGGTGTTAACTTCCGTGAATTATGTTAACTTCTAGAAAGTGTGTTAACTTCAGTAGACAGTGCTTCGACTAAAACTGACGAGGATAAAAACTTCCATGAATGTTGTTAACTTCCGGGCATTTTNTTTTTTGACAAAAATAGCGTCCGTTGTGGGAGCGTCTTTAATACCTGCTAGCATAATAGGATTTTCCATGCCGGCTGGGGGAAATTCTTGAGCGACTTCCATGAAGACTCTGCCAAAAGAGTGCAACCCAAGTTCTTCAATTGTATATTCAATCATATCTATTTTTAAGTCGGCCAAGGGATCTTTTCCATATAAACCGACTTTTTTCGCAAAGTATTGATCAATCGCTTTTTGTTGACATATGACTTCGCCATTTATTTTCATGACCGGTACTTGAGCGAGTGGAAAGTCTAAAAAAAACAGCATTACTACACAGAAAACAAGTCCTCCTCCATCTTTCGGATTTTGAGTGTATTTTTCTCAACTTTTTTGAGCACTTTTTTTTACTTTTTGAGTACTTTTTGAAAATTTTCTGAGAATTTTTGAGTTTTTCTATCTGCGTTTTATTTTGTATAACTGATCAACTTTTAGGTTTTTACTCATTTTTGAGTATTTTTGGGATAAATTTTGAGTCTTTTTTCGTGATTAACTGAAGTTGAGTTAATTACACCACCTGTCTACGGAAGTTAACAAAACGATGGAGAAAAAAGGTGTTAACTTCCGTGAAATCTGTTAACTTCTAGAAATTGTGTTAACTTTAGTAGACAGTGCTTCGAGTAAAACTCACGAGAATAAAATGTTAACTTCCATGAATGTTGTTAACTTCCGGGCATTTTGTTAACTTCAGGCGCGATAACATCCGGTGTATCTTAAATCTCTAAGTCTCTTATCCGAGTAGGGGCAATAAATTTAATAAAATACCATTTTTTCTATCGGCCCATTGATCCCAAGGCACGATGGTCTCTGTAAATTCAATATTTCCCAAACGCATCATGAGTTTTGCCATTCCCAGGCGTCCATAGCATGGAAAGTAAATCAATTCTGGTTTCTCAATTACAGAAAAATCCGTCCCTTTTCCCATTTTTATGATTTGTTATATTTTTAAATCTATTCTCGATCCGTAAAACAGATTTCGCTTTTGCGGAATGAATTTCGTTATTCAAAACTTGAACAAATATTAGAATATTCGGATAAGTGATATTATCATTAAATGAAAATATTTGCAAACTTAAATTTACACTATTGTATTCACGTACTTATTTGTTCGTTTAAAGAGAAGGAACTAGAATTTTGAAGTAAATTATTGAAATGCAATATCCTGCAAGTTACATGTATATTTTTGCTCCAAATAATTATACAGTCCTAACTCTCAATAAGGACACAATCAATACGGACGACTGCTCCAATACGGAAGATTTTTGTGGACAAATGTCCCTAAAACAGTCGAAAATGTACACTTTCTGATAATTCACTCCAGAACGGAGGCTATTTTCGAGAATAGAAAATGTCCGTATTGAAAGTGAGTACTGTATATAACTTAGTTATATTTTTATATACAGTCCTTGATTCCCTAACCGCCGTTTTCGGTTCTCGAAAAAAGTGGTCGTTATGGAATAAGCGCTCCCATACCGTCCTGATTTTCTCGGTACTACAATTGATAAATTTGGGAGAACTTGTAATAAAATACAGTCTTTACTCCTTTTCGGGACGTTTCTTTTATCATATTAGAATATGATTCAACTTCATCGATAAATTTGTAGAAATTAACGAAACTAAAAATAAATATCAGTTGTGGACAAAAGTCGTTTGTCCGACGACCGTTGACGACAGCACGACGGTCGTCGATGATTCCCAAAATTGAGGTAGTCACATTTTCGAAACACTGCTCCGGACCTTGACACACGGTAGTACTAATACCGTAAAGGCGTAAAAGTTGGCACATCTACTGTAGTGTCCAAAACACATGCTGGAGATGTGACATGCATCATCTGAAAATATAAAACAAGGGATAAACGCCGGTTAAGGGAGCACCAGTGTACAATTTAATCTATATTTTATAATCTTATACTTTTCACCCATTATCAAAGTCTCTATATGCACGAATTCATCTCCCAAAATATTGCCTTTAAATCGAAAGTGATTTTGGACGGACATACTGGTGGGGCCTTTGTTGCCGTCGCCGTTGGATCGATCTTGTTAGGTTTTTGTATTGGCTTACTTTTAAGTTCCTCACTTTTTCAAATACCTCTTTGCCGGAAATATCAAGTGCCGTCAATATCCTGCAAAACTGGTGAAAGATGACATATTTAAAGTGATAAAGATATTCTGTACATATTGCATGTGATGCTTCATATAACCTGTATAAATTACATACACCAGAATAAACGACTTACAGTCCTTACTTCCAATACGGACAATTTTGATTCTCGGATATAGCGTCCGTATTGGGGTCAATTGTTAAAAAGTGCCCATTTTCGACTGTTTTGGAGAACTTTTTTTACAAAAAAGCGTCCATATTGAGAGTAAGGACTGTATCACAAGAGTGAATGACTTGAAACAAAAATAATTGTAAATAATTTAAAAATTTTGTCTAACAACATTTTAATTCGATTTTCTTTCGGTTGCGTACCAATTGTCTGTGGTAAGTACTTTATTAAAGAACGATGCTACGCGAATCCGGACACGAGAGACGCTAAAAAGCAGCCTAGCTGCTAGTAGCAAATTAGCGATGAGCAAATATTTGACGGTTTAGTACCGATAAAGGTAGGGTTTAGCACGCTGCTGATTGGCTACTCAGTCTGGCCGCTAATGAGAGTAAAAACTTTAATACAATCCTCACTCTCAATACGGACGATTTCTTCCATTACGGACGCTTTGTGTGGAAAAATGTCCCCAAAACAGTAGGATGGAAATGGACACTTTATGACAATTCACCCCAATAAATCGAAAACGTCCGTATTGGAAGTAAGGACTGTATATATCTTGGAAGAAACAAACTTATACAATATATTACGTATATTTGCTACGATAACTCGACACCATTTCCACGAACTAAGGTATCGTTTGTCACCGTGAAAATCTCTTGCAAAAAACATCAAAGAAGTCAACAACGAATGATTTTTTGATTTTTATTTCATTTATTCAGTTTTAAAAGCAGAATAACTTAACTTAGGGCAAGTTTTCGTACATAAAATAGCCTCTAAACAGCGGCTGAACCATTAAAACTTAAAAAGCATAAAAATCCGCCCACCCAGGGCGAGCAAGACAATTGCCGGTTGAATAAAAAATAAAAAAAGTTAAAATTAAGGTTTTCCATTTTTTTTTGTGACCAGATTATAGTTTTGTTTCTGGGGCTAATCTGATCATGAAAATATTACGTTTCCAAAAAGGCTCAACTCCCAGCCACACTCGCGAGTAAAAAACCCATTGAAACCGGATGAAAAAAATTATGTCAGTTTTGGTCACGCATATTGACTCACTGAGTCGTGTGGGAGTTAAAAAACGGCCATTGGAAAGTTGAAATAATTTTAGTGATGCTATTTCCGACCCGAAAAAGTAAGGGTCGTTTTATCCGGTTTTCCAATACATTTAAGGCACTAAGAACTGTAATTCGCATTCGGAAGTCATTAGCCGCAAGTTCCCAATTACACTTTTTTTCTTTTAACCCCCAAAAGTGAAAAGGGCCTGGAGGGGGAAATTGGGAATGAAGGCAACCGGATGGCAGAATTATTATTTCATTGCTTTTTCGCTGCTATTTTTGTGAAATAGTAAGTTGATTGTGTTGAAGAGGGGTTAAATAATGGTTGGGGAGTTATGCACTTTTGCCAAATTGTTTCGTTTTATGGTGATCACTCATTGGTTAACTCCCGTGTCCATGGCTGGTGCAAAGAAAAAAACATGAAAATTGTAAAAAAAGATAAGCACCGTTTTACATTAACGAAACTGCTCGATTAAATATAGTAGACTGGTTGCGCATTTAAGTTAACACGCGTAGAATCAAGTGTAAACTTAACTGTATTACTTGCATGCACAACCGCTAACCTTACCACATATATATTGGTTTGGTGTAAAAGACGTTAAGTTGAGGGTTGACCAGTTAATAAGTTTGAAAAACGACTTTTTGTTTTACCCCATTGGTTGAAAGGTGTTAACTTATGTGCGCAACTGCTATAATCAAAAATAAGGTCTCGTAAAATTTACAAGTAAGATTGGCAAAAAGCTCTGATTAATTTTTGAGGATTTTTGATTAAATCCCTTTTGAGAGATATATATAGAGAAATATAGAGATATATAGGTATATTGAAAATAGTATACATATCACCATGGTGATTAATGTAAATAAATTGAGCTACAGTCCCCACGCCCGATACGGTACACTTTCGTTAAAAAATGTATCATATTGAACTGATGACGTCGTTTTGTATCGTATTGGGGTGTATCGTATTGTGCTTGGGGACTGTATATAAGAAATATCTGGAAATATATAGGTAATATAGAGGCAATATATATACAGGGCAATATATATGTAGGACAATTAAAACTTCAACCAATCAATGACCCAAAATAAAAAAAATTGTCTTTTTTCATTTCTAACTTGGTTTATATGTTTAAAAAATGACTATATTAGTTAATAAAAACATCAGTTAACAACATAAACTTAAAACACTGTTAAGTTAACGGTATGTTAACCAGTAGGTTAGAAATGTTAACTAAGACCATAATAATAAAACCATTTAGAATTATTGGGTACAAAAAAATCTAGATTGGCAATAATGATAACTTAGCGGTTTCGGGTTCTAGAAATTCCTTTCAAAAAACGATATGAAAATGCGGATTTGGATGGAGTCAAGATTTTTAAGTTAACAATGGTATAGTTATAAGACATATTAAGGTGTTAACTAGGACAAAAATAAAATCATTAAAAGTAATAAACCATCAAACTTAACATTATAGCGGTTGATGTAGTTTGATGGGTAAATGTCCGAAAAATTATAAGTTATTTGCTAAAACACAAATCAGAACTTATTTGACCGGTTGTGCCACTAGGTGCCGTAAAAATACGCTGACGAAACCTTCGCAGCGCATATCATGGCCATCTAGTGGATTTAACTTGTGCCAGACAGTCCGTGATAAAATATTTAGGTACCGTATTGTACTAGTATTTTGGAATATATGTCAGATTCGCCATTTTACCGGCTGGAAGTTATAGACTCCAAAAAAGACTCCCACTTTACCCCTAATTTGTCTCCCTAGGTTTAATTTATAAAATTTTACACTTTCCAGTTTAAAAACACAAAAAAACGGGCACATTGCTACATGGACACGGCAGGGATGAAAAGGGTTTTTTCGTAATTTCCAGTTCAGAACGAATATTAAAAACTCACGGGACCAGCCGCACTTTTCCAATTTTGCTCCGAGTATAAATTACTGTACATGTTTCTATATATAGCTTACTGTATATTCAAATGAGTAATCTGGCCATTATGAAAATGGTTTCGCAGAGGCAAAGATATATGTTTTGTTGTCAAGCGCGCGTTTCTGCGCGTATTTTTTCATCATAGACATACTACAGTTGTCAGACTTGAAGACCCCGAAAGTTCAGGCATGTGAGGTTATTGCCCGATTATGGCGAATAGAAAATAGAAAAAAAGGTTCTCCTTAAACGGCCTGTTACAGAAAATTAATGATCTGGGCAAAGGCGTAGTAATCGCCGTAGTCGTTTTCTTCCCTTTTTCGGTGGATTTTTTTTCGACGCGTTTACCCGTGTTGGTCACGACGCTCAATATTTTCCTCGACTGGGCGCAGATTGTGCGTTTTTTGTCGCTCTTTTTCCAAAACGGCGCGCAATTCACTCTCGACCTCGCCAAGCTTTAAACGCTCTTCGGGATTCATCTTCCAACAGTTCTAAAATAATTGAATTAAAATCAATTAATAATACTGTGCGTTTCAGTTCAAAAATCGTCATAAAATTGGTATAAATGAAAATGTCCTTAATCGTATGGAAATAAAGTTATATTGCGCTCCGCGCTTGGAAATTTGTTATCCGTTTAATTGAATGGCAAAGTAAAATCAAAAAAATATTATATATAGAGTAGCACTGTAGACTCTTAATAATTTTTGCACTAAAAATTTGCTTTCCAGTAGCACTATATATTATTCGACGAAACTAGTTAAAGGACTTTTTTGCTGAATAATGAGCTTTAAGAAATTAGTTTTTTTCTCTTTGTAATTTGGCATTTGCCCAGGATTTTCAAATTGAAGAAAACAAAATTGAAGATTTCGAATATTGAAAGAGTTATAGACCATAACAAGTTGAAAACATTTTTTGGTCAATGTGCCAATGATACGAGTTTGAGTTGGTGACTGTCCAGCTAAGTGCCGTCCAGAAATATGCCTCTCTGAAGAGTGGTACTATTCTGCCATAAACTCAACAAGAGTCAAATAAAAACACGTCTGGGCCGGATCCGGTACTGTAGGTACCCAAATAGCAAACCATAAATGTTACATTTATCCCAAAAACAAAACAAAACGCGACGAAAATATTATTATCGTTTAGATGAAAAACAATGTTTACAAACCCGTTTCGATTTTTTGCGCTCGAGAAGCCAGTCGATGACAGTTCATTTTTAAGCTCGAAAGACCCGGAAAGGGCAGCTCATTATTTTTGCTACTGTGTCCATTTCTGTGCAAAGATACATTTTTCGAAAAAACCCGTCCCTTTTGCTGTTTTTTACAAACTCTAATGGGATTTTCATTTTCAAAATATATTACACAAAAATTTAAATAAAGGGTTTCGCAATTTCGTTCATTTGAGCATTCCAAAAATGGTACATTTGTATTCAAAAAAATCAGGTTCGACAAAATTACGCCTGAGAGTTAAAATTCGTTCTACTATTCATGTTAAACTTTTCATACCTGCATAAGTGCCCACATTCGAGGGTCAAATGAATTGAGAAATTCTGGTCGGGCACCACGTCGAACCGAGTTCCAAAGCGCTTCTTTCGACGAACAGCATTCGAAGTTTTTCGGCAGTTTCGTCGTACCGGAGCAAATATACCAAAGCTAAAAAGAAAAAATATTAAAAACAAACTGACAGGTGATAATTAAGTCGATTTAACTATTGTTTTATCACATTTAATATGTCGTAATTTTAAGCCCATAAGTGAAATTCTTGGCAGGCATATTTTCGTGTTTTTTTTCTTATTTCACAGTGTGAAAAGTCAATCAAATTTTTATTTATTAAATCAAGGTGAACTTGAGAAAGTTATTTCTCGAAAAAATATCTTTTTAACGCCTTTTTGGCTTTCCCATGTTGTCTAAAACGGTAAATATTCCTGGCAAGAAATAGACTTTTCAAGTTCACCCTCAATTTTCTAGAAAATTATTAATTAATTGATTTTTCACAATGAATAAAACCAAACAAAAAATTGTTATTGCCAAGAATCTCTCCTCGGCATTCTTGTAAACACTTTAATTATGTCTAAATTTTGGACGCAATTAATATTCAAAAACGACATACATTTGTATATTTATTGTGAGAAATGTCCTAAAGCCAAAGGAACGAAAAGAGTTCTGATTGGCCAGTTTAAACATCAATAAAAATAACAACAAAGTTTAACGCGCTTTTACGGCCCCGCTTCGTGGGGCTGCTCTGTCATGAATTTTGTCTATATTCCAAATGATCATTTTAGCATATTCTTAGGCTATGCACATAACACTAATTTTAACTCACCATGATTCCGAGGGCATAAATGTCAGCCGATGCGTCGTAGGCGCCTGTGAATATCTCTGGCGGCATATGAATGGGCGTGCCGACTACTGATCCAGATAGCAGCGCGCCCGGCTTACAAAAACCGAGATCGGAGAGTTTGGCGCGATTGTTTCCGTCAAGTAGGACGTTTTTCAGTTTAATGTCCCTATGGACAAGTCCCCTCGAGTGCAAATAACGTAGGCCGCTTACCACATCGAGCGCTACCTGAATGCGCTCACAGTACGTGATGCCTTGTTTAATCGCCGTATAAAGATCGCGTTTTAACCGCTCCATAATGAGAAGTACCGCGGGTTGCGTCCCATCCCCGGGCCCATAGCTGTCGTCGATAATCGACCCAAAAAGGCGCACAATATGCGGATGGGGCTCCAGCCACCATTTTGTGTAATAAAACTCGAGACTCAAATCGCCCCACTGTCGATCATTGTCGGGGACGACGCTCTTGACGGCGACGCGCGCCCGATGGCCCCAATGCTCGGCCTCGGCCACGATGCCGTACTGGCCGCGGCCAATCTCACGGCCGACTCGCGGCATCCCGTACATGATCGAGTCGCGAAATGAGGACGCCTCGAGAATGAGTCGGCCGAGTCGCGGGCACACATGCCGCCGCAGCTTCGACTTCGTTTGCTCAACCTTATTCAGACGTGATTGATGTTTTTGCTCGAGTAAAATCATCGAGGAGACGAAGACATCGTGCGAATGCGCTGCCGTACCTAAAATCAATACATTACGCATCTTTACTCAACAAAACAAAGAAAGGAAACAAACAAACACAAACAAAACCCAATAAAAACTTTTCACTAATGTGATAAAAATAATTCAATTTCCAATTTCTGAAATCTATCACTTCGAGAAATGGGTCGAATTGGTAAAGTTGAGACCTTTACCTATACTAAGTTTTTAAAAAAGATGTAAACAAAAATCGTAAACAAATATAGTTTACAACGATAGCAAAAATAAGTGCGCACTTAAAGATCGCAGAAAAAAAAGTTTTAACGTTGCAATTTTGTCCACCAATCTTTGTTATCAAATAATGTTTGTATTAAAAAAACTCAACAAACAAACAAAACAAAAACTGCCCAATCACTCACCTTTCACCAATCTGACAAAAGAGGCACCGAGTTTTTTGATACAAAGGTTTGACACAAAATTCATCATATGAGCGCGTTTCCATTGTTCATCCATCAAATCTGAGTTTGTGTTGAGCAGCAGTTTGAATTTGCGCGCGATTGCCGCGGACGTCGACAGGCCATCTAGTGGCGAGAAAATATGATTCTCGCCGGCGCTGATGAGCTTTTGGAGGAAGAGGCTGGGCGCTTCATCCGTATTGAGTGAAACTTTCTCCTCTAGGGTCTGGAGGCACCGCTCGAGCGGGCCCGAGTCGCCCGCTTTAATTGTGTCCCGCAGCACGCTGCTTGCCTCGGTGGCGATTATCGACAAAACACGATTGTCGATTTCGTTGACGCGCTCCTCAAAATTGTTGTTTACCGAGTTGTTGTTGCTTGTTTGGAGCAATAGGCTTTGGAAGTCGTCTTCATTTTCTAGAATTCGTTTCGTATTCTCGATAGCCTGGAAGACGATAATGGCACCCTGTTCGGGCGTAATCGAACGGAATTGATCCATAATGAAGAATTCTTGCTCTTCAGCGTAGGTCAGGCGTTTTGGGGTCACGGTTAACTCGCGGGACATTTCCAGGCACCTATAGAACAATATTGTATTTACATTCTGATGACAAAAAAGAGAGAAAGAAAATAATTAGGAGGTACACAGGACCGCCAAGTAAGGGTGGGCTTCGTGTTTTTTGAACTTACCCTTACTTGGCGACCCTTTATTCGCCATCAGCCAATCAACACAATCTGTGTATGTGTTAAATTGTTTCGCGTGGTTAAATATAACCGCACATTTGAGTGAAAAGATAAATAGATATTTTAAAGTTTTGTTTAGGTTTGTTTTCGTTGAAATATCTAAATAATGTGTTTATTTTTTGTGATTCAGTCGTGGACTTGATGTTTACCAAGTTCACGGTCACAGGTAACCCAACTTATTCTGACTTTTCCAAGAAACTTTTTCCTTTTGTAAATGTTTTATTTTTTCAGCGACGTCAAAAGAAATATCAAGAAAAAGCAACAAAACCGACGAAAACAACATCCATTCTCCTTTGTTTCCAACAACATAAAACAGGCTCAAAGGTCACAGTGAGGAGTCGATTAATCAACATATTATCTAAACTTTCTGTGGGAATAACCTCTCAGCGCTAATAAAGTAGGTTTTCAATTTTTGAACTCGAGAAAAAGGCGGTTTAACCTCAAATCGGGTTAATCTTTATTCGCATTTATTTTTGTCTTCCGAGTTCAAATGTTGAAAACCTAGTCTTTAAGATTTTACTAACGTATATTTTTGAAAACATGTTGACTATTTCACCTCTATGAAATATTTTTGAGTTAAAAAACAAGTGTTGTTTTCAATGTAAAGATGATTTTGTTTTCTGTATTAAAAATAAGAAAAAAACAGTATACACCCAAATGAACCGGTGCCTGTTAGACTTACACTGTATACATTATACAACATCACGCTTGTAATTAACCAAGAATGTCATGAATCAACAGCTTTTAATTACCCCCTTCTTAACTTTTACATAACACGACCCTACATAGCCCCTGTCCTTGAAAATCCTGCCAAAAAACGAAACATCAAATCTAAGATTATCATGTGCCTTGATGAATGTGTGATTAACCAGCCAGAACTAGTCAGACCACTTTCCCGAACCGGTGACGATATTTTAAACACCTTCAAAAATCACGCGGCACCTTCGGGCATTCTCCTAAGCGACCCCTACTAAACCCTGTCCTTCAAATGCCTGCCAATCAGAAGAAGATATATCGCGATTTCACGCATAGATTATTAGCGAAAATGTGTGTAAACTTACCGATCAAGAAGTTTTGACATGCATGTCTCGAGCAGTGAAAGTAGGTGGGTTGAAGCTTGAATGAGGTACGCCCGTGCCTGACGTCGAATAATGGGCACGAGGTGATTATGTAAGTTATAAGTGGAAGAAAGTAGTTGACATCGGCTGATGCGGCTGAGCCACGATGTCGAAATTGTGCCTTTTGGGTTTAGGTATTCGATCTTTTCGAGCTGGGCATAAAGTTCACTGGTCGCGTCCATGGTCGCCTGCTGGCTTTCGTCTTGGCTGGTGGCGTGAATGAAGAGCACGGCCGAGTGGGGCAGGAGCTCCTGGACCCGTTTTAGGTCCTCTAGGTCCTCGTCACTGAATTTGTCATGCTCGACGGCATAAATGACAAACGGCAGGCATGTATTGGTTAACGTGTCGACAATATCTTGACACTCAAATAGCGGGGTCGAGGGTGACACCACCACACTGGCGCCGTCCTTGAGGAGGATATGGTTGAGGGTCACCTCAATGATACTGTCCTCGACAAAAATCGGCTGTTGCTCCTCGCCCTCCACCTGGGATGGCTGGGGCGGGGTGAAAATAAGGTCCTTGGGGGGTAAACCAGTCGACCGGGAACTGCCGTCGGAATCGTAATCGCTTTCCGAGCTGGAGGGAAAGAACTCGACCTGGACATAAGAACCGGGCAGGCCAATGGTCGCACAGTTCTCGTTTCCGTATTTGAAACGCATCATGCGGCCTTCGGTTAGACCCATCATGGCCTCGTGGGAAACCACTGACTCTTGGAATAGTTGATTGACCACGTGACATTTTGCCTAAAAAAATGGAATTAAAGCTAGAATAAACACCAGAATCATATTCTTATCGTCTAATACATATACTACTCGGCGTTTCACATGAATTTCCGCCGTCTTTTTCCCCGCATTTTCTAGATGACGATATTCAAGTTTCTGATGTGCGGAAAAAACTCGAGCTTGGCTATCTAGAAAATATGAAAGAAAAAACGGCGGAAATTCATGTAAAACGCTGAGTAGTGTTATGGAATCTTATGCATTGTGTCATAATGTGGACTTTCCTAAGCCTGTAAATCCACCATCTAACCAGACATCTTAACACAGATAACTGGTTAGGTGGTGTACATTTTCATTCATTAATAATCCAAAAATCGTAATTCATGACTATCACGCATAGCTTGTGAAAAATAAAACAAAACAGCGAGTTGGTCAATTTATTCAAATTTTTTCAACCGTTGATTTCCGCGAAGATATAACGCGTTTAGCACATCGCCCTATTAACCAAAATGTGAACGTGCCAAAACAATACGTTGACCTTCTCGTGGGCCGCTAGAATATTCACAAACGTTTTCAAAAAAACATTTTCCACGTGCCATGTAGNAGTGTTATGGAATCTTATGCATTGTGTCATAATGTGGACTTTCCTAAGCCTGTAAATCCACCATCTAACCAGATATCTTAACACAGATAACTGGTTAGGTGGTGTACATTTTCATTCATTAATAATCCAAAAATCGTAATTCATGAGTATCACGCATAGCTTGTGAAAAATAAAACAAAACAGCGAGTTGGTCAATTTATTCAAAATTTTTCAACCGTTGATTTCCGCGAAGATATAACGCGTTTAGCACATCGCCCTATTAACCAAAATGTGAACGTGCCAACACAATACGTTGACCTTCTCGTGGGCCGCTAGAATATTCACAAACGTTTTCAAAAAAACATTTTCCACGTGCCATGTAATTTGCCCCAGAGCCAGTATACAAACTTGAAAACTTCAAGTAATGATTACTAATTTTCTTAATCCACGGTCAATACGTCGTAAAACGACAGGAATGTGTGAAAAGATTAATAGTTATAAAATGTAAATATTTTTGAGACTACCTTGAAGACCCCGACTACAGGTAATAATCCGAAAATTTTCAAAGAATGTCGTTGAACTCACGTCACGTAATCGTCGTTGTCATTTCAATATTTCTTTGATAAAAACAAAAATTAGACGTTAACCCCTAAACACATATATGATGGATAAATATCCAGTCTAGCATTTAAAGCTTGTTTTTCATTTATTCAGTTTTATCCCATAATATTAACATGATCATAGTTTAACCTATATTCCTGATTAACTGAACAAAAATACTGTTTTTCTAACATAAAGTTATCAATTATTCAAATTAAAAAATATGCTACAAAACAGCTTTTTACGAAATTGAGGGTTATATGGGTCAACCGAGACTCCAGCAGTTAAATAATGATTTTAGTTGATCCACAAAAACTAATTGTACTTGTAATATAAAAACTTTGAAGTTCAAGTTATTTGGGGCAAATTATTTGGCGAGTAAAAGTACGTAATAAATATTGCAAAGTAGCCGTTGATAAATCAAACAGGTGTGACTGTCAGGGCCGGATCAAGAGTTTTACAAAAGACTCAATCATCATGTTTTAGTAGATTTTGGCTTTGTGATAATTTCTTGGCATTGACCAAAAACGCACATTTTACGATCCCTATTTTGTCCGATTAATTTCCGGCCACTCAGAGAAAATGTGGGCAATTAATCATTAGGATCGCGCTTAAAACTATTATTAACCGAAGTGATAAAAAACATCGAACAATTAATTCAGTTTTTAATGTGATAAAATTGCAAACCGTAATTTACACGACCGTAATTTAGCTCCCAATAAAACATGCGCGTTGGCGTTCGGGAACACTATTTTTTTTTTGAAAAAGTGTTTTCCAAACTTTACGTACATTACTAACACTTGGTGTGGTAACGAGTTGACACGTAACGAAGTGACAGCTTGGAACGAAGTGACACTTTTCGGAGTTTTTGGGCTAAAATTCGTTGAAAATTTGGCAAAAATGGGCAAAAGTGACGGAACGAAGCGACAGTTTTTGACACAAAAAATAGGAAACGAAAGTGTCACTTCGTTACCACACCAACTGTATCGAAATTTAGCAAATTTTGGCCAAATTTCTTCGTAAATTCAATAAATATCAAATTATACGGAGACAGGACTGATTTATGAGTCCCCTTCTTAAGTAGGTCAATCAGTACTTATAAATTGTTTTACGTTAATTACGTTATGTGTAGGTTAAATTCTACTCATCATCTTTCACATAGAATGTTTTTCTAAATTTGCGCTGATTTCATTGACTTTTATAAGTCATTAAAAATGTGTTTGATAAAAAGGAGGTCACTTTGGTTGATCATTATTTTTATTTTATCGGTCAAATAATTACCGTCAAGTTTTTTTCCGTTTTTATGTCCGAGCCGGGACTGTATTAGGGTGTTTATGAGTTCGAAACTGCCCTAACCCTAGAATCATAAGAAATCACAATTAATAATGACGTCAATGAATGGCCCCGTAACTTAACAGCGGCGCGATTGTTTAATTCCCCACACGATTGTAAAAGGCTTAAATGACCTCGAAAACAATAGCGTTATTACTTAAGTAGTATAGTCAAGTGCCAAAAACAGCACTACTTAGAATAACAAGGGGTGACCATTATGGTGTATCGATGGTTTAAAATTCTCACTTTTCACCGTTATTTTTTTTTCTCAATCTCTGTACGTTTTTTGTTTTATTTTTTTTTTGTTTTGTTTTGGGGGTTCATCTTCCGTGTCGGGAACAATGCGCAAAATACAATGCTATAATATCCGCTGTTTAGATTTTCCCGTTTTAGCCCGATTTTTTTTTATTTTGACAAAAAAAAATACTTCGAAAAGTTTAATAAAAATTATTACGCACATAACTAGTTAGGTTTTTTGTGCATTTAAGGCCACATCAGTTTTACATTGACCTTATAACCACCCATATGACAATTAATTTATCATTTTCTCCCTTTTTCGTAAATGCACCGGTGCCGCTATGTTCATATCCATTTGGAACCAAGAGTGTTTCAAATGAAAGAAAGGCATTTTGGCATATGATATGCCGCATATCAGTTTGGTTAATTCAACAACATGCTTCGTTTTCATTAAAAATCATTGTTATCACTGCAAAAACGAATTCAAAAATGTTAATTTGATTGCACAATTCGTGTACAATGAATTATTGGAGAACTCTGCACCGAATCGGGGTCAAATTTTTGTTTGCGTAGGCGGTGAAATATATAAATGCAATGCGTTTTTTTTTGTTTTACCTGATATGTTTGGCCAAGGATTGCAATGCCAACCGGAAGTCGGTTTCGAATTGCTTTTAACACCGGACATGTAATTGATCCCAGTCCAGCCAAGTCCGAAAACGTACTCCGTAGACTGTTGATCTGAAAATATGTTTTAAAAACTGAAAATTTTTTTTAAAAAATAAGTTTAATAATAAGTTATAATTATAAGTTTAAAAAAAAACTGAAAAAGAAGTTTAAAAGCTGAGCAAAAAGTTTAAAAGTTATCGATTTGGGTGGGATCAATAACGGCAAAATGGGTTTTTAGATGGCCCACTTGAACCCGTCGGGAAATGGCAAAATCCCGCTGGGTTAATTAATATTTAACCTTTTTCAATCAGAAATACAAATAGCTACAAAACACTTATTATTGATTTAATCATAATTCAACAATTTTTTAAGGAAATAAACTCTGTTTTTTATGTACAGTAGTGACTCAAAATAAAGACTTTTAGGAACATGCTGTAGCATATACTGTAGCACATACTGTAGCATATAACATAAGGTCGGCTGTTATTTTAAAATGCAGTTAATTGGTTGACATTAATTATTTATACGCGTAATTAACGGTTAAAAACGAACATTGTGCAAGGTTTTGAATATTAAATACCGACTTTTAACAAGTTTAGAAACAATCAATAGAAAAAAAACGGTTTTTTTGCGTAGGTTGATTTATGATCCTCTTTTTAAAGTGAACAATTTTCAATAAAAGATCCGTGACTGTAGAGAGCCCACATAAAATTATGGTGGGATTTGAAAATCCCATACAGATTTTTCAGAATTTTAGGTTCCTCAGGTTCTAGAAAAACAGAAGAATTATTCAAAGTCTAGGAAACACTTTTTTTCATTTTCTAACGCCATACTTTTCAAAACTATGTGACCCCACTTAGAAGTTGTCGGCCTTCTTAAGGGTCTGACTACATAAAATCCGTTCAAATAAAGAATGTTACAATAAAAAAAGTCTCAGGTCCCCCCTTAGATTTTCTCACCTGATGATGAGTGGAATCGTGAAATTGCCGCAGCTGGTCGGCCTTTATATCAAAATTCGACAGCACTTTTGCGACCGGAATATTAACCATCGTTGATTTTTGCGCTCGCACCAACGGATGCTGCCCGATTGCCGGATAACCGCCCGATTGCTGGAACCATGCTGCCACCGGTGGGGTATCTAATTGATTCGGGATTGAGAATCGCGTCTGGTATGCCAATTTTGCCGCTGTCATTGTTTATTTATTTTTTTTCTTCAAGAAAGTGTGATTCTCAGTGGGCGTCGTCGATTGTCTTTGCGCTTTTTTTTCGTCTCCTCCTTCAAATGATTATGATCGTGAACGTATCGTGTAAAAATTAATGATTTTTTTTTTCAAATTTTGAATTTTTTTTTTTTGAAGTTTTTGGTTTGGAGAAAATTTGTTGTGCTCTTAGCTAGCTTTTAACGTCGGACTTCGTCATGATGATTTGCAGCGTGACCGATTTCGGTGATCTAAATAAAGGACACTTTTTAATATAAATTATTTTATACAATTTTTTATGTTTTTTTTTTAAATCAGAATTTTGAAACAGAAATACCGACTGTATAATAAAAACCCTCGCCATGAAATTAAACCAAGAGCTTAGTAGAGTGAATTTGACTTTTTTTTCTAGAATGCCTTGAGAAAAAATGGTTTGCGACCTTTAGATTCTAGAGTATGACTGCTGAAATTTCACCACGGACAGTTTTTATACAGTAGGGGAGTTAACTCTGAGTGTGAGTTCCGCTCTTCTCTCTACTTGTATTCAAAATAGCAACAAACAAACAAAAAAGTACAAAAAACATCGGTTTTTTTACAAGATTGTGCATTCAATCGGATAAATCATAACCACTACACCACCTACCTGCTTAAAGAAGCATCGAAATGGAGCAAATCTTGTTACGTTAAGCGATTAGTGTTACAGTCCCGACTCCCGTAAGTGAGACGTCACTTAAGGGGTGTTTTTTAACTCGAAAAAACGCGTCACTTACGGGGCGTCACTTACGGGAGTCGGGACTGTACTTTAAGCAATGTGGTGGTGTTTGGACTGTACTTTAAGCATGTAGGTGGTGTACTTATCACAATATTTTTGCTAAACATTTCTCTTTTGGTTATTTCTCTTAAACTTTAAATACAATTCTCGCCATTTCATATGATATTGAGTTGAGGTACGCGTGTTGAGGTAAGACTTTTTATTTACTTGCTTGTTTACTATCGCTCAAATTCATACGACTAAAAAATTTACGACGTTGAAAAAAAACATAAAACAACCTAGAAAAGAGTTTGGTCTCCGCTAACGCTTCCACATGCCGGTAATTAGGAGCTCCAAAAGATTAAAATTATCGGTTCATGATAAGTAAAAAAAGTTCAGTATTTCCGTTTAATTTCATATACAGTCAGGGGTCTCTCGATGTGNATGGTCATTTTTTTTCCTTAGCGGAAATCCGGTGTGTACGGTTTATATATGTGAAAATTTTGGGCACTTATGGAGCAGAAAATGTTTGAAGTTACTTATACAAAAAAAAATTAATTGATAGCGTTAACCATTCAATTTTTATGATAGATTTTTGTCGACATTTTTTTTCGAGAATTTGAGGTGTTGTAACCCCCTTAACTCTGAGTGTGAGTTCCGCTCTTCTCTCTACTTGTATTCAAAATAGCAACAAACAAACAAAAAAGTACAAAAAACCTACGCAAAACCCTACGGAAAAAAACACCGTCAATCGAATTTTCTCAAAAAGTTGAGGGGGTCAACAATACTCGTTTTCCCTACTGAACCTCCATATGCCTTAAATCGACGAAAAAAACAAGTTGTGTGTCTATATACATGCACTTCCCCCTGGGAGTTAAGCAGTGTGAATTAAAGCATGTAGGTGGTGTACTTATCACAATATTTCTGCTAAACATTTCTCTTTTGGTTATTTCTCTTTAGCTTTAATTTCTTTTAACTTTAAATAAAATGCTCGCCATTTCATATGATATTGAGTTGAGGTACGCGTGTTGAGGTAAGACTTTTTATTTACTTGCTTGTTTACTATCGCTCAAATTCATACGACTAAAAAATTTACGACGTTGAAAAAAAAACATAAAACAACCTAGAAAAGAGTTTGGTCTCCGCTGACGCTTCCACATGCCGGTAATTAGTAGCTCCAAAAGATTAAAATTATCGGTTCATGATAAGTAAAAAAAGTTCAGTATTTCCGTTTAATTTCATATACAGTCAGGGGTCTCTCGATGTGCAATTTCGACTTCCGAAAAGCGTCCAGAAGCTTTTTGCGACGAAAACATTTAAAAAAGTGCACATCGATAAAGATTTTTCGGAAACATCGGCCTCAAAAAGTGCACATCGAGAGGTAAATTCCGGTAAAAACAAGGCTTAAAAAAGATGCACATCAAGAGGTATTTACAAATTTTCCTGAAAAAGCGCACATCGAGAGACCCCTGAGTCAGAGACCCCTGAGTCAGGGGCCCTGACAATAGTATGTGCCATACTGTATGGGGTAAAATAACGTGCTTATCGCTTTCTCGAATTTTGTATTCTTATAGGCTTAAAAACTAAAATTCGATGTTATTTTTTATCAAGATTCTAATAAAATGCGATAATATCCTAACTTGACCCCATTTTACCAAATCATCATCTCCAACAGTCATTCCCAAACTCTCTACGACAATCTCTAAGTAATGCGTCTGTTACGTCAACCGAAAATACTCTAATTTGAAAACGAAATTCTACGGCATCAAGTAATTTCAATCAATTAATTTGACCAAAAAAAAAAATAATTGAAAAAAAAACGCAAAGCGAAAAAAAAATGCAAGATTTGCGACTGACGTTAAGCCGTTGCAAACCACGTGACTCGCTCCTTCTGTTTTGAGATCAATTAACAATTGGGTGAAAGTTGGCGCCGGTTCAACGGATTGCCCATTTAAATTCAGACGAATATATTACACTGAAATTCCGCCCTTTTAAATTATTTTTTGACATAAAAACATTTGTCCCATATATTCCAAGTAAAAATAAATGGGAATTTCTAACGTACAAAACAAACAATTTTAATAATCATTTTAGACCATTTTAACCGATTTTTTTTACAATTTTCGACATTTAAAACAAAAGATAAAAATAACGACTTATAAATAAAATTAGTAAAAGTAGTACCCTTTTCAACGTTGAAAAATTCAGAAAACTCGTTTAAAAATGAAAAAAACAAGAATTTTTGGTCAACTCTCAAAAAATACAAAATGTAAAACAATTTTTCCGGTAATGTAGCAAATCTTAAAAGTGTAATCTGAAAAAGTGTAAAAATTGCAAAATTAATAAAAAAACAATGACAATTGTTAAAAAAGTTTAAATTAAAATCCAATCTCTCAAATTAAAATTGAATGAGACAGTATGTGGGAACTTTATTTCACCGATTTTAATATAAAATACCAGGGAGATTGATGTTCGGTGTCGGATTGGACCCCGTGTGACCCGAGTTATTTCCTGAGCAAAAAAAGGGTGCTCGGACCTTTGCCCGAGTTTTTTACACTCACAAACACCATAACTTGTCATGTCAAACTCACAAAACTGAAAAGCAGAAAACAAAAATCTGACTTTAATGATGTAAATATTGCCGCATTGTTTATTGTATTCTCTGTTTCTCTTTGTATAACAATTTCAACGGACGTCTAATTCGATTAAGGGGTTTCTGTTTCAAAAAATGTGTTTCTGGTCAATTAACCCGCGCCCGATCGGAGCACCTTTCATTTTCCCCTCTCTCTCTCTCCCCGCTCCTGGCCCTCTTCCGTCAAGAAATAGCAATAGAAATAACAAAACAAATTTTGAACAAATACTACCATACTTTGTCCAGTGACTTCACGTTGGCTCCCCTGGGCAAATCATATTTTATCACAATTAACCAAAACAAAAATACAACACTTATGTTTTCTTGTATAGATTCCGGAAGAAAAAAAAAATTCCGGAAGTGACACAAAAAAATGACTTTTTAACCTGCATTTTAAACCTTTAAATTTTTATACAGCTAAAAGGAAAATATTGGCTACGTGTCGCCCTCACCTGGGGCAATGAAAAAGAGCAATTTGGCGAAAAGTTCACGGAATAGAATTCTCGAACTAGAATCACGCGGCGCCAAACATAATGGAATGCTTAACGAGTTAAAGTCACGTAATGATGACGCAGCAATTACCCTCAATTGAACCTAAAACGAACTATACCACAACGAAAACACTATTAAATTTGTCTAATTTTTTTATACAATGGCCTAACTTTTTCTACAATTTCTTATTTTTTTTTACAATTTTAAATGTTCTTACATTTTGCTTATAATTTATTTGCAACTTCTTAATGTTTTCTACAATTTACAAATCTTTCTACAGTTTTCTATTTTTTACATTTTTTCAATATTTTTACAGTTTTCTACTTTTCTACATTTTTTAAAATATTTTTACCGTTTTCTATTTTTTAGATTTTTTAAATACCTACAGTTTTCCGGTATTACTACGGTATTCCTACAGTTTTCTAATTTTTACATTTTTTTTTAATATTTCTACAGTTTTCTATTTTTTACATTTTTTCAATATTTTTACAGTTTTCTACTTTTCTACATTTTTTAAAATATTTTTACCGTTTTCTAATTTTTAGATTTTTTAAATACCTACAGTTTTCCGGTATTACTACGGTATTCCTACAGTTTTCTAATTTTTACATTTTTTTTTAATATTTCTACAGTTTTCTAATTTTTTTACATTTTTTGAAATATTTTACATTTTTTGAAATATTTTACCGCTTTTGTATTTTTTTTTTTTCATTTATTAAAATATTTTTACCGTTTTCTATTTTTTACATTTTTTAAATATTTCTACAGTTTTCTAATTTTTTACATTTTTTAAAATATTTAACCGTTTCTATTTTTTTGACATTTTTTAAATATTCCTACAGTTTTCTATTTTTTTCAATTTTTTTAATATTTATACAATCAAATTAGGAAAAACATAGAAAAATTTAGAAAAAAAATGGAAATTGTAGAAAAAATAAGAATTTTCATATGATTGAGACTCAAGGACTGTCAAACTCTAAAAAAGAAGTCTACAAATAATTTGCGAAAGTTCGAAAAATTGCCCCCTGGTCGCCCTCAATCTAATGAGGTGTTTAAGGGTTAATAAAAAAAGTACAACGGAACTAAGAAATGTTTTCAGTCTCTTGACATAAACGGACGCATTCACTCTTGTTATCATAAACATTCACAGCCCAAGAAAAAAACAATTAGAAAAAAACAGAAGCAAAATGGGAACCGATTCGGGGGCCTATTTCTTTATCACTCGAGCGTCATATCGCACATCGTATTAAGTTTAAGGAAAAAAAGTTTTCTATTGTCGTCAAAAACTAAACAAACAAAATACAGGGTATTATCGAAAACAAGAACAAATCAGGTATTTTTGAACAAAAAAATAGCTTCAAACTTTTTTTATTATATAACCAAACTCCCAATGCGGGGGTATTCCAATTCCTGAACATTCGGTACAAAAAAGAAATCAAAATTGAAAAGCGTCCCGTAATTGGACTACCGACTGTAGCCAATTATTTCATTATATACTTTTTAACAGGAAAAACGATTAGGCTAATTTCCTACTTTCCTTTTCTGGTCGAGATTGAATATGAAAAAGTATTTTTTTTAATAATAGTAAATACCGATTTTTTTTTTAATTAATCCCAGTACATTTTTAAGAATGGTAGGGTCGATTTGTTTACATCTCAAGATCATTTTTTTAAGTTTCCCAAATTAGTTTAATTTTGTAGAACTAAAAAAATTGACCAATTTCCCTGCAAACGCAAAATTTTACACTCCGTCTACGAGTTAAGAACTTTTGAATGGCAAAAGTACGATTTCATATTTTAAAAAGATATTCTGTTACCCTAAAAAAATAAAAGCCGATCTCTTTTTTTTATTTATCATACAAATAATTCTCTATTGTCTCAAACTTTTTTATAAAAAAAAGAAAGAAAGAAAAAAATTGCGGGAAAACCCCCCAGAAGAAAATGTGTGAAAAAGGCGAATATTAATTTATTCAGCAACGTACACAACCACCCACCAAACTGATTTCACCCTTTGTTTATCCTTTCAATGTTTTGTGAAAAGAAAAAAAATAATCGGACAAAAAATCGGTTAGACGGTTAAATTTTTTTTATCAAATTTCTCTTTTCTCAGACTTATCTGTATATTCGTGGTCAACCTAAATTCGTACAATTAAAATAAGTTAACTCCTGGGTGCCGGAGAACACAGTAGGGTGTGTGTTACGGAGTGTGTCACATTTAACTTTTGGAAATTTAACATAAATACCTAATGCCTTGAACCCCTGTGTGCTAAATTTCAGTACAGTTGTAGAAACCGTTTTTTACCGGACTTTCGGTTTCCCAAACTGGCTGGAAATATCGGTAATCTCATTTTTTAACAATATTGATGGGGGTCAGCAATAAAGGTTTCACCAAAACCGGACGTTTTGCGGTTTCCCCTGGCAGTTTATGTGAATCTAAAGATTCTAAAACGTCTTTACGATGATCCGTGACAATAATCTTTTGAAATGTTAACCACATGGGGCGCAAATTAAGGGTCAGAATGCACATTTTTGATAATTTCAAGCTCTTATAACCCGCATACATTTTGTTCATTTCTCATTTTTTTACTCATGGTGCCTAGTTTATTCAAAAACAAAGGTATATATTTCATCCGGTGCGTATAAATATTTAACTTCAAACATTCAAACATAATACAGTGTGTTTATAAAAACAACTTCCGTACTTCATTCGGCTCATAAACAGATTGACACCGTTTAACCTGGAGATTCGTTAAGGGAACTTTTTTAACCGGTTTCAACACATTAAATATAGTTTTGGCACAAACATTTTTGGGTTGAAAGGTAAAAACTTTAAATTACCGTAGAAGTTTTATTGTTAAAAAAATAATAACGAAGTTGCCGAAACCTAATCGAAGGAGATACCCACGACCGAAAACATAGATTTTTTGATTTTTATGATTTTTTGATTTGTCAATTTTTCATGTAATATTTTTTGATAAATTTCTATTTTAATTTTTATTACGAGTCAAAGAATCACGGTACATTTATTTCCGTAGAACTTAATTGTGGGTATTAAAAGAACAAATAAATGTCCCATATTAACCCAAACAAGTGGGCTTATTTACTTGTCCCAAATCGGTACGCTCATAAATTATAATCAAAATGGCCCATTTTAAATGGGAAATCAAAAAACAACATTTATATAATTTCACGATTTTAAATACAGCCTTGAATCTCAACAGTGACGCTTTTGATTCTCGAAAATCGCTTGTAAAGAAGTATTTTCATAAAATAACAAAAGGTTAACGTAGGTTTATAAATCCTAAAAAAGGGCTACGATTTTACAAAAATTAAGGATCGAGTTTAAACCCTTTAATTGTTAATTAATTTAATTTGTTAATTAATTGATCTCAAAGCTATAAGGTTCTTGCCACTTGAATTCAAACAGTTTTTTTTCTAATTTAGAAAATGCTACTTGAATTTATATGGCGAAAACCTTATAACTTATAATTTATAACTTATAAGGCTACATAAGTTATAAGGCTAAAATGTTAGCAAAAACCCCTAACGGTGTTGTTTTTGGAATCTAACAGATAAAAATAATGTTAGACTTTGATCAAATATTTCTTTAATGTCTATTGAACACGTTATTTGATTTTTGTTTCTGTGGTTATTTTCTCATTACACAATAGTGTCATAAAAATGAAATCATTCGCTCAGTTTAATTTAAAAATTACTTTCAAAAATTAAAGAATCGGACTTTTAACTTATTCCAAAATAGTGATACCGAAACGCAGGCAACGAATCTGATGCATAAAAACGGCAACGAGTTAAGACATCAAATAACATAAAATTCTAGTAACTAATGGTGATTTTATCCCAACCGGTTGGTTTTTAGCGGTTGTAAGCATCAAAATTAGAACCGCCGTGGACAAATATCCCTAGTTAAAAGTTTTTCAGCAATATATAAATAACCTTATTGTCGGCCAAAAAAATTAGGAACTCGCCCTAAATATCTTTTATATTTCTGCCTTATCAAAACGATACACGAACTCGATGAAAACAGAGTTATAAATACTTATAAAAGATAATTATTTTTTTTCTTTTATAATCCCGTCAACACAAAAAAATAAAGAACTGTTTATTTGGAAAAAAATATTTATCTTGTTCAAGTGATTGGGCACAGCGGACGCGTCATGTTCATTGACCTAAATAACTTTAACCATTGGGGTCAACGCGTTGACCGATGAAAACCTAATAACAAGCACAAACAAATAAAAAAAGTAGTTAAACTCGTTCACCTTCTCTCGTCATATTTAACTTAAAAAAAAGGAATTGATGGGAATTTTCCCTACTGAACCTAATTCTGATTTAGAAACAAATAAATGAAAAAAAAATTGGCCGATCAAAGGACGACGGCCGACGAGAAAGGCTTTGTTCCAAATTAAATAAAAGGTACCACTTTTTTACCTAATAATAGATTAGTTTTTTTGTGTTTAATGTTTTTAATAGCTAAGATAATCCAGAGCCAAAAAATGCGGTTACCCTCTGTAAATTAATAAATTCCAGGCCGAAAAAATCGAATCTTTTTGTATCTAAAACATTATTATAAAAATAGAAAATCTTGCATAGGTTTAAAAACGGCAAAAGTGTCTTTACATTTTCTTTTTATAAAATTATATTACTAGCTTTACGATAACAAAAACACCAAACAAAAAGATAAAAACCCCTGCGTAGTTATCCGACATCCGGTTACCCGCTATTTAATATAATTCCGGTTATCTCGCAGCTTAATTTTCCCAAAACAAATTATTATCCCGTCTACGCCTACGCAGTTATCCGGCACCCTGCGCAATTATCCGGCAATGAAACTTTGTAACCGAAACCTGTGAGTTAACTTCGCATGTTTTAACCCCCCTGAGCGGATGAAAAAGACGCATTTCAACTGTGCACCGATATACAAAAAAAAACTCAAATCGGCTGACGAACTATTTTTAACCGAAAAACTAAAATGTATATGTTCAAACATACAACTGTTTTCTCAAGCTCGTAAAATACATAGACTCAAAATAATTGTTTTAGGTTTTACAAATTAGATTTTATGTCATCAGAGATTTTTTAACCGTTTGATCTCAAAAATATGTATTTTTAGGTCTCTTTAAATTACCGTCGTTTTAAGAGGTTATAAAAATGACATTCCTTGACACTTTAAATTTGCTGAAAACTGTGTAAGTCCATAAAACTCATTTAAGAATTTGAAGGTTGACAAATAATCTACATGGTGACTATCAAAAAATCCCCCTTTAGCTTATATTCTAAAAAAAGTGTCGTGATTTCGGGCCGGACATTTAAAATCAGCCGATTATTTGGACTAATGGACCCCTGGGAGTTAAAAGGACTTTTCCCGTCTTTTATTTTCGATTCTCCAAAAAAATAAACAACAAACCCGTTTTGGTGCGAGGCAAATCATCCTACCTCCCATTCACTCCGCAATGAGCCATGTCATGATAGATCAAATTTTTAAAGACGGAAGCGATCAAGAAAAAAAAACATTACAAAGTGGATTTTTTCCCTCAAAATTTGTCGAAAAAAGTGGCTGTCCACTTTTTTATGACACTTAACACATAATATTTAATTGCGAACGGTAACATAATATCTTATTATCAAATTCCTGCTTCAAAACACAATGTATCATATTTTATCGCACTAAGGCACGGCTTACACCACATAATCCGTTATGTTAACAATATTCCGTTATGTTAACACTTTTTGGGATTTGATAAACTTCGATTACCAATTATGTTACCAAACGTCCTACCCCATTATGTTAACAAAATGCCAATATGTGAACAGTTTTTGGCGTTTGATTTTGTGAAAATAACGTGTTATGTGGTGTACGTATTCTCTGACTATTTACTACTTTTTCATTTTTCTTGGTTTCAATAGGGCCGTTTTTGGGTACCACTATTTTGGGAGGCACAAAGTGGCCGATAATTTTGATTAGATCTCTAAACTTGTAAAATTAATCTCGAAATAAAAGGTATTTCTCTTTTCTATTTTAATTTACGGTTTTAAATAATTGTGCACTAAAAATGTTAAAATGCCATTATTTAGCCCATTTTTGCGGAAACAGTAAATGTAAAACACAACTTATATTTTTCTCCCAAACCAACAACAAAAAAACTGACAATTTTCGACGTCATAAAACGCAAAACTATCTCCGAAATTACTCAGTAATACCACCTTGACAGGTCCGTAAAAAAATCTCAGTGAAATTTAGGTTCCTTTATTTTTGATAAATCGAGCGCGTCCGATTGATGGGCTTTTCTTTATTTTTTTTCGGAAATTTAACTCATTTTTTATCGTCCGTAAAGACGGAATTAGACGACCAAACGAGCCGTCCAGGTTAACCCCCAAAGATATAAATTCTGTCGAAACAATCAAGAAGGGTAATAAATTAGATTGTTGTGTGTACTTTAACGTTAAAGTCCATTATCTTGACGGAAAGACGATTCGGGAACTTAGAAGAAAAAAATCAAAGATCCCCTAATGCGATTTTGAGAAAATTACCCAATCGTTTTAACCGTCGGTCTATTTAACTTTTTTTTTCAAAAACTCATTTAATCAAATTTATCACGTAACAGGGTGAACTTGAGCCAAAACTGGATTAGCCCACTACAATCCATTTTTTAATTTTACGTCGAATGGCCAAATTATTTTTTCTTAAAAATTTGTTGGCTTACTTTTTTCTCTCTTATTGAAATATAGTTTTTTCAGATAATCTTCTCAGTTTTTTTTTAATTCTCAAATTTTCCAAAATAATTTTGATTTTTTCCGATAATCTTCTCGGTTTTTTTGTATTGTACGAGTTAACACCATTTCCGTTTCTGGTCCCTCCTCAATTTTGAAATCTCAAAAGCATAATTTTTTGTAGAATTAACAAATATGCTTGCCTCTTCCCATTTGTAACTCAACAGTTTTTTAAAAGTCATAATTTTATCATTTTGGTCGACAAGGACGATGTACTTGAATCGTGTCCAATTTAATCAAAATCGAAAAAAAAACACGAAAAGTGATATGATGCGGGAAGAGCAAAAAACATATATTTTTATGAAACTGTAAAAATTATATACAATTTATGATTGACGAAGCCCATTCATTTGTAAACAACATAATTGATGCCAATTTTAAGTTTTTTTTTTATTTTGTATTCATGGAATGGCCGTTTGTTGTACAAGAATTGTGATTTTCTAATTGTTTTTGTGTGTTTAAAATGCTTACACTTTGAGCCAAAAAACAATATTTTATAATTTCATAAAGGCTTGCCGAAATTTCCTATGGACTTAATTTCATGAAATTGAACCGCGGTAACATTTCTGCACTGTAGTTTTTTATTATAACGGCCAAGTTTCATCAAAACGGACCAGTTAATCTAACTGGTTCATTTTGATGAAACTAGGGGGTTAATTTTATTATCGCACAAATATGATCAGAATTTAAATTAATCTGAAAAAACACTCAAGAAAAGAAAAACCCGTCACCTATATTTGTTAAATTAGAAAACGCCGCCGACAATTTTCTAAAGGTCGGTTATAATTGAAATTCCCGTTTTACAACCCTAATCCAAAAAAAAGATGAGTCGATTAACACAAAAAAGCCTGCGGCTTCATCGATTTTTCCCATCCGTTCGGAATAATACAAAAGGGGCACAGTAGGGGGCCCCGGGGGTCTTGACGGGTTAAGGCAGGTTTTGAATGCATTTTCACACGCGATGACTAATCGACCACACTTTATGTGTATTTTCGATTTAATACTATTTCTCAGGATACAAAAAAGTAGGTTATTAAGGTCTTTAAAAAAATCCAGTTGATTATACAAAAGTAACGAATTATTCGTGCTCAACAAACACATTTCATACGCCCTATAGGGCCGTTTTTTATCATTGAATATAGTGTCCAATTAATCAGGTTTTGGGGAAATTTTTCGTTAAAGAAGCATCACTAAATTATGCCATTATGGCATAAAATGTCCTTACTGGGAGTAAAAGCTGTACTGTATTTTTGACTTTTTCTGAGAGACCGGCCTGGTAATTGGCTAACGACTAAAAATTTTAAAGTTTAATTGAGTGTTTAGCACGTACAGAGGTTTTATGGCTTGTAGGTCCTTCAAAGTAAAAAAAGACTACAAAAAAGATAGATTAAAGTCTGGAATTCAAGCTAACCCAAATTTTCCGAATGTATATTTCTCCGTAAACCGTATTCTGTGCTACCTAATCACATCTCATCGGTCAATATTATCACATCACACTCATAGCACAAAAAAATCAAAAAATGTTTCAAAAAAAAAATCAAAAATTGTTTCAAAAAAAAAATCAAAAATTGTTTCAAAAATAAACATCACGTTTTTTACTAAATATACCCGGGTTCAGAAAATAAATCAGTTTATTTTATTTTTTTTTCC
Organism: Oikopleura albicans; assembly: GCA_004367875.1. Classification (NCBI taxonomy): domain Eukaryota; kingdom Metazoa; phylum Chordata; class Appendicularia; order Copelata; family Oikopleuridae; genus Oikopleura; species Oikopleura albicans. The sequence goes on from SCLG01000057.1 coordinate 305,416, forward strand.
AGATGATCCATTTTTTCAATTATCTATATATATTTAATATCTGTATATATTTTTAATACGCCTTATTTAATCTAGGGTTGATACCCATTTTATATTTTAAAATTACGATACATCACCTTTGAGTCCCACCAGTATGAACTGGCGAACCCTCACTATTAAAGTCGGAACAATTCAGTCAACTAATAACAAAAAATCCCGCTTTCATGGAGTCCTCTCGTTATGAAAATCACTAAAATGCATGACATTCTTGATAAAATATTTCTCATTTACTATATTTGACTAAATTGATGAACAAAACGCGATCAAAAAACAAACGTACCTATATGCGATAAGTCTTCTTGCACTGTCTTCTTTTCTTCAATATTATCTCTCAATTTTTTTTTTGTATTTTTTCGTCAAAAGAGTCAAAAAAAAATTTATTAAAAATTCCTCAAATCTGTTTTCTTCTTTCTTTTTTTTTATTTTACTATAAGATTGTGGTGTCCCTCATATTATTGTTTTATTTCTTTTCTATTTTTTTGTATAAATAATTGTGCGCCATCTATCGCGCGTAGTATTTACTGAGCGAGCCAATGAGGATGCACGCTTTGAGTCCGTGGCCAATCGGCGCCGCGCTTTTTTTTTAGTTTTCGCCAAATGACTTGCGCTGTGAAACAGGACTGAAAACTCAAACAAAAAACACAAAAAATAATAAAAAAAGACCCAGCCACTTTTTTTATTCATTGTTTTTGCTTTTAATCTAATGTTGATGCTTCAATGCGGACCGGCTCTAATTCGCTAAATTACATTTTTTTCGACTTCAAGCAAAAAGAATTATGTTTTGAAAATATTTTAATTGTAATAAGTTGATCTATTCTATTTCAACAATAAAATTGTCAAGTAGAATTGGTTTTTAGTTTAAAAAATAGAGCAAACATAGTAAATATGTACATAACCGCAATTTAACCGTTTTTTCAATTGTGTATAGTGCCCAGAAATGGGAGAGGGGATTGTGTAACTTTATACTAATTGACATCTTGTATAAAATAATGTGTTTTTGTCGGATTGTCGAGTAGCGCCTTTAATTCGGCCTAAAATCAGCGTAAACCGACAATTTTGTACATTTTCAAGTAAAAAACGGCAAGTATCGGTAAACTTTCGTTTACCATGGAAAACAAGTGTCAGATTCGAAATCAGTGTTGACGATTTCGTCAAAAAAAATAGAAATCAACAATTTGGTCAAAAAACGATAATTATCGGCGGAAAATCGGTTATTTTCACCAAATTGTTGGTTTCTATTATTTTTTTTTGACGAAATCGTCAACACTGATAATAACTTAGTATTTATAAAATATCTTTATTTTGTTGACATTTAATTTGTTAAGAAAAATGATCAAATAAAACTGTTTTAAAACGGTACAAATTTTATAACTCGGTATCAATTTTCCTAATTTTTTGTCCTAATTGTTCAAAAAAAAACACGTGACCGACTTGGTTTTAAAATTTGGATTTTTTAACAATTTTTTTTTTTTAGACGAGATTGTTACATAGAGCACTCTTAATTTCATGTATCCCGATTATAGCACTTTATCCAATGACACTAAAACGCCACTTGTCCTTCTGGTACAAAGACCAAAAACACTTGTGTTTTTTGTTTTGTTTTTACTAAATTCATTGAATTGTTCCAAGTTGAGCACCATAGTAATAATCATAAAAATAAACGCACTAAAATAACACGATTACTGGAAATTTGAATTTTTTATGACAGTAATGAGTTTGCCCTTCGCTCACAAATGCATGTTTTTGGCAGGAAGAATGTATGAATTTCACATGTCTACTCCAACAGTTTTAGCAAAATAAAAACAGCTTGAGTCCAGCACATTCGAGTCACTGTTGGAATCACAGTTTTGAGTCAAAGTTCATGTAGCTCACTGACACCGTGTGTTAATCATGATGATCAATTACACACCCTCATCGAATAAGGGCCACTTTTAGTGGACTAAAATAGGACCTTTCAGGGTGTCACTCACTGACATCGTGTTGTTATCATCCTAATCAATTTCACATCTACACCGTATAGGACGGTTTTAGTGGTCCAAAATAGGGTCCAAAATAGGGCCCAAACTAGGGTCCGAAATTAAGGTACAGTGCCCAAGAATGTTTATTTGAAAATATTTTAACGTTTTTGAAACATTTTTGAACGTTTTTGAAACATTTTTGAACGTTTTTGAAACATTTTTGAACGTTTTTGAAACATTTTTGAACGTTTTTGAAACATTTTTGAACGTTTTTGAAACATTTTTNTGACTACTAGTTTTTTAGGGAGTTTTAGAGTCAAAAATATACACAAAATTTACTCCTTAATCGTTTTGAAAAAAAATAACTAATTGAATTAATAAATTTTGTCTGGCAAGCCAAAAATACTTTTTGCCAGTCTCGTAAATTTTCCTGAAAAAGTGCACAATTTGGCAGTCGTGCACAATTTGAGGGTGCACAATTTGAAAGCCGGGACTGTACACACCCTCATCGAATAACGGCCACTTTTAGTGGACTAAAATAGGACCTTTTAAGGGGTCACTCACTGACATCGTGTTGTTATCATCATAATCAATTTCAGACCTACGCCGTATAAGGACGGTTTTAGTGGTCCAAAATAGGGTCCAAAATAGGGTCCAAAATAGGGTCCAAAATAGGGTCCAAAATAGGGTCCAAAATAGGGTCCAAAATAGCGTCCAAACTAGGGTCCGAAATTAAGGTACAGTGCCCAAGAATGTTTATTTTGAAAATATTTTAACGTTTTTGAAACATTTTTGAACGTTTTTTAAACGCTTATGTTAATTTTGAACCATTTGTTACCAAAACAAAAATGGAGTTACCGGTTTTTCGTGCAACTTTCGTACCATACGGTGCACCGCGGTGTGAACCAGCTACAGTGATAAAGGAATCGGAATTTTTTTTGGTAACTAATTTTTTTCGAATAACTTTTTCTTCGAAAGACCGCGGTGCCGACATAATCGCTCAAAAGTTGGCTGATAATAAAAAAAACGGGCCTTACATTTATTAGTAAATGATCTCACTATGGGTGGCAAAATCTCGATCAAAGCCGTCTAAACTATCAAACTAAACTGACCTTTTCAAAAATATAACAAAAATAAAAATAAGGTCATTATAACATATTTAATATATGTTACATTTATAACTATTGTAATTTACCAATTATCTAGTAAACCAATTCCACAGTGTAGACTTGGCTTCGATCATGTCTGTATTTTTTGTAATCTAATTGTATCAATTTTAGTAGATAAGTGCGTCTCTTTTCCAAAAATTAGATAAAACAACTAAGATCCCACCGTAATTTTCCATACAGCCTGTATGGTACAGGGGGAGTGCTTAATAAGTGACGATTTGCAAATTCGTAAAAACGTCCTGAATATTCAATTTCCTGGTATTAATTTTGCCGTGAATTGGACAAATGGAAAAACGTTTGAATATATTACAGTCCCGGCCGTTGTGATGTGCACCCTCTGGATGTTTACGATTGCCTTAATGTGCACTTTTTCAGCAACATTTGCGGGGCTGCCAAGACTACCAAATGTTAAATTTTAAATAATCAAAATCACCGACTGCGTTTATGTACACGACTGCCCTGATGTGCATGTTTTTTGGAAACGCAATATGCACATCAAGAAGGTCGGTACTGTATTTAAATTAGAAGCTAAATACTTTTCTTGGAAATCATTAATTTTTTTAAACAACTTAGGTGTTACTTTTGTGTTTGCATAAAATATTGTACTTTTGCAGACAACAAGGAAACTTAAACGATAAAATTCAATTTGTTTAAAAATAACTAATCGGATCATAAACTTCATAATCCAATTTCATACCCTAGTGGGGCTTGAAATTGAATTTCTCAATTTTTGGTACCCCCTTCATTTGAAATCCCGCTATCACAATATCTGGAAAATTTTCGTCAGAAGTCTTACCGTTATAAATTCGCCACGCCAATTACGCATTTTTAATATCTGGGTTTTTCCCGCATCCCTGTTTTATCCCAGTGTTATTTAGATCCCACAGATAATCAAACATGAATCAGAAATCAGATAGATCAAATAGATCAGATAGATCAAATCAGGTATATCATTTTTTTTTGTGCAAATTAAATAAATCATTTTTAAGACATCCGTACACAGTCTGGAACACAGGTGGAAAGCAAATATTTAACAGTTTTTTTATAAAATAAAGCTACATTTACGAGACTGTGCAGTCTGCCTTCACAAAAAAATCATATTAATATAAAAATCATATTTAATATAAAAAAATATATTTAAAAAAATAATAAAATTTAAAAATATACTTACAAAATAAATATTTAAAAAATATTTTAAAGTTTGATATTTAACAATTAGATATTAAAAAAATTTAATTAATATT
>SCLG01000057.1:328155-340983 GCA_004367875.1 Oikopleura albicans
AAAAAAAACTATTACGATCCATCAATGTAGTACGAACCATTTTAAAGAGCGTTACGCAATGGAAAATTTACTTCTAAAATATCTATTTTAGAGAATTTTACGGTTTATATTATATTTATTTTAAATGAAAAAGGTTTACGGGCCCATTGGAAAAACATGAATTCAATTTTGGTTTAGAGATTGCCTATATACGCGCACTTCCCCCTGGGAGTTAAGAGTACAAAATCTCATTTATTCCGTACCAGGAACTTTTTTGTACTTTCATTTTCATTACTATTATTTACAATAATAGTAAATGTATATTTTCAAATCACGAGTTGTTTCTGGTGATTGTGTATGCCTAGGGAATTAAGTCTATGATGAAATCGTCAGGCTCTAGCCTAGCGGTAACTATGTAATATTACATCATCAATTTCAAAGTGAGATTAACTATGGCTCCAAATACTGAAAAGGAAATCATTTTACAATGACGCGACTTATTTTTTTAAAACGTGAAAACTTGACATAGAGATTATTGGAGTTTACATATTTGGGCTATTACACAGATCATGGATATAAGAGCTAGTATATAAGGCTTGTACTATAACTTATAGACTATAACTTTTTTAACTTCGACTACTGCTCTCTATAATTACATAAAATCAAAGGAATAGCAAAATTAATTGATTTTAATCGCTTGTAAACTATATGTTATAGTCTATAAGCGATTAAAATCAATTAATTTTGCTATTCCTTTGGTTCTATATAATTATAGAGAGCAGTAATCGAAGTTTAAAAAGTTGAAAGTTGGGCACCGGTTAAATAAAGCCAAAGTGTAGTTTGGAAAATTTTTTTGTAAAACACCTTGCATTTATTTGGTGAAGTTTCCAAATAAGTGACCTTACGTACGCCTTATAACCACCTGTAGGCTTTTCTCGGTGGACCGCTATAATAAAACTAACCGATGAAATAACACTCCCCAATCACAAAAATCACAAAAAATTGTTTTGAAAGAATGCTGAGAATTGCATTCCATTTAAGTCATATGTTCGATGTAAATTCGATTATTTGTATGAATTGAAATTTACCATGACCGAGAGTCAAGTTAACGTTCCCTTCGGCGGTAAATAATTGGCTAAGAGAAAGGTGTGAACACGTTGGTTTACGTTTAGGAGTAAAAATTGCTGTAAAAAAAATAAAAAAAAAACCCTTAAAAATAAAGATAAGGTTTCTCATTAAAATAAATTTATATTGAAGTGATGAAATTTTTATTTGGAAATGTATATTTTTTAAAAATCGCATTTTTATTGCAGAGTATAGAGAAATAAGAGATCTTGCCCAGATCATATTGGAATACGGTTTGTTTTCGAATTAGTAATAATTAAACCGTTTAAAACGACGTACTCAAAAGTCAATTACAGAACAAGGAAGATCGTAAAAAATAATTATTCTTTCATGAGAAATTTTGCTATGTTTTATTTTAAGTAATTAAATATTTGATTCTCAATTATTTATTTAACTTTATAGTTGTAAGAGTGATAATTTATGTTTTTCGTAAAATATGCAAACCGGAGGCTTCCGGCGACGAGATTAAATATATGTTTTTGAACCATATTATTTTATTACCTATCATTAAAAAGTCATTTAGTGTGACATTCTACTTCTGAGTGATGTTTACTTCCGTGAACTTGGAACACTTTGAAAAAAAAACGTTTCGATCAGAGTCCGCATTTATTTAATCTTTAAAACTTTTTATTTTGAAAAAGACCGCAATATCCGCTTATTTTTTTGAAAAAACGCTTTCTTCAAATGTTTTTTTTTGTTTTGAAAAATAATGATTTGCTCAAAATATATTACAGTCCTATCGCCTTTTTCTTGACACTTTAACATGACTCATAGGGCCTAAAATCTGTCAAGAAAAGGGAAATTTGTCAAGAAAAAGGACATATGTCAAGATTTGGGAAACCGACTATTCGACCACCTATGTGAACCGTGTAAATACAGTTTTGAAGAAGATTTTTTGTCAAAAAACGTGTTTAAATGTATTAAAATATCAAATAGTTAAATATAAAACTAGTAAAATATTGTTTTGTAAAAACGTGGTAATAAAATTTGAACAAATTACATATACATGTATAGATTTTACATGTATAGATTTTAAGAAAATTGTCAAGATATGGAAATTTGTCAAGAAAAAGGACACCGACCATATGAGTCATAGGGTCTAAAATCTGTCAAGAAACGGGTTTTTTGTAAAGAAAAAGGCTGTAAAGAAAAAGGCGACAGGACTGTAACGATTTTTTACACATACAAAATATAAATTTACAAATACGGCCAAGTTTAAACTATGTTGGGAACAATTAAGGGACCTTTTAGGCTAATAAAGACCTTTGAGAAAAAAATAGCCCTGTAAATTATGCTGCTACGTTAAAACACAAATAGTAATCCTATAATAGTGCACACTGTAGTTGTATAGCAGTCGCCCTACTGTACGAAGTTTGTACAACATACATTTGCATACGACTCACACGGTAATAAAACTTTCCCATCGAGAATAAAGGCGCTTTGTATACTTAACGTGCCTTCAAAGCCTGTTAAATACAATTTATAGGTTGGACGAGTTTATCACCAGAGATCCAACGATACTCAATCACCGCTGAATGATATGGAGTTTAGCGTTCGTGACTAAACTTGAATCTGTAAATATTTTTTGTGGAATTTTAGAAAAAAATATTTATAGATTAAAGTTTAGTCACCAACGCTAAACTCCATATCATTCACCGGTGATTGAGTATCGTTGGATCTCGGGTGATAAAATCGTCCAACCTATAAATTGTATTTAAAGGACTTTGTAGCCAGGTTAAGTACACAGATACTACCGACTCTAATAATAGTGGAACTAAAATGTTTAGTATATTGGTGTTCAATCAAAATTCAAGCGGAACACAAAGATATAGTTTTGTGGCTAAATTTTACTTGAGGTAATAAAAGTTATTATGGTCAAATTTAGCGTACTATAAAAACTACCAGTGTAACACATTGAAATCATTATACGTAATTGCGAAAATTAAAATTAATTTTAATGTTTTGACCTGAACTTGGCCTATTTCGTGTTTGGTGATAAATTAGTGCAATTATTTATAGCCTAGGAATTATTGGTGAGGAATTTCAAAAATCTTACTGGGGAACTTTGGCGAACAAAACACATAAAATTTTTTTTTGTCTTTTATCCGTCGTTGAAGTTCGAATTTTCAACATCCGACCAACTACAGGGAGAGCGCAAAATAAGTGTAGGTTTCGTGTTTTCTGAAAAGTACTCTTACTTGGCGCCTCTGTATCGTATTTATAGCTAATAGGTTTAAAGTGTGAGTTGTACTAAAAAGTGACCAAATAAATATGTCACCGTCACCTGAGGTAATAGCCTGGAAATATTTAACTAACAATAGCAAGCTTAAGGATGGGTAGGTAGCATTGTTTACAAAGTTTACTTCACGGGAAAACGCTATAAAAATGTTCTGCACTATGAATCCCGTTATTTTTTTTAGNGGTAAAATTGAAGAAATCAGACAATTCTATAGTAGCATATTTTAGTAAATTGGAAGAGTGATTTTGTTCATTTTTCAATTTGAACGTATTTTTTGAACGTCATTTTTTTCTAGAAGTTTCATAAAATTGAACTTGTCTGTACTTTATAATTGCAGTAAAACCTTAACCAATTGATAAAACCACCAAAAATATTACTAAAATGTATTTTTCTGGTTTTCAGTTTTTATAAGTAAACAAATCGACCTACCTATCCTTAAAGCGAAATTAGGTCGCCTGAGTGAACTCCGTTGTATCACGTCCGACTTCTCGTGAATCGAACTTTCGAGAGAACCTGACTAGGCATTTTTGTTCTTTTAATAGAAAACGTCAGAGAATATTATAGTAGAGGTTTTTTATAGCATAATATGTGTGGTAGTCTTACTACAGTTGTTAGTCCCATCACGGCCGTTTTCGGTTGTCGAAAAAAGCGGTTGTTCTGGGATAAACGGCCGTAATGGTATTAGCGCCTCTGATAAGGTTTATTTGGGATCAATTAGATTTGTATTCAATTGAACGTTTTTGCAATGGTATATTCGGGTTATAATAATATGTTCACCCACTTCTTTTTTTGGTGGAATTTTTAGCTCTCGAAAACTATTTTCGGGTTTTTGTTTTGTAATTTGTCAAATTATCGCGCTATGACTTAACCGCAAGATCAGGGCCAAACGTCTGAGAGCGATGCGATTATACCGGTGACTGATTAACTACGGCACTGATTTTAACCTAGATAAAATGATTGACCTTGACATAGATAAGTTATGGTTTTTATTGAATCCGCATGATAGATTCTTAGTTTTAATGACGAAATAAATCGTAATTTTTTCCGTTTGGTATTTTGATGGTTCAGAAAAACTTTACGGTAAAATAAGCAATATATTAAAACACATTACGTTGAAAAAAAATGTATATTTTATGATTACGTTTTATATCTGTGTTGGTTTGTGGTTTTAATCAAATATAATAGTTTCATCACATGATAAGAAATATAAAGTCAAACGGATGTATCAATAATCCGACACATAATTTATTCAGTAAAATATGTTTTTTTTCTGGGCAAAAATGTTTTGTTTTTTACAGAGTTATGATCGTTTTAGGAAATTATTTCAGTGAGATATAGCCTATATCATATAGGTGAAATTATTTTAGTGACCTTATAACCACCATCTGCGCTATATCCACATCGTGTGCCTCTAGAGAATTCTAGCTTTAAAACAGGGATGGTCTCGTCATCGCGTACAGTATACATGTATCCGTTATGTAATAAAAAGTAATTGATGATAATCTACAGGGGGTCTGGTTATAAGGTCTCAAGTTGTGACCGTTATAAGGTCAAGTCCGTTTTTTCTCAACATACTGCAAGGGACCTGGTTACAAATTCTGAAATTTGAGACTAAGGTTAAATCAAAAGCATGCTTTTCTGGAAAAAGCGTTAAAATGTGTCTTTTTTACGCGTTTTTGGATGAAGAGCTTGAACTTTTTTTCCGCTTGCACTAAGGTCAGTTTTTTGGGTCTGACCTTATAACCAGAGCCCCTGTAAACAAATTTTCTAAAGTGGCGACTTTATAACATATATTTACTTCCTAACCAAGTTCCCATAGACTACCTTGGACGTATTATATTAATACAGTATTGTACTCACATGACTTTGACGTTAATCTTTCATTAAATACACCTTTGACAATTATTGGAATGAATTGCTCACAAGTGTATTTGCGAAATTCCTTCTGGACACGCTATTGTCAAAAAATACTAATTTGTTCATAAAAAGCTCAACATTTTTGTACTTATTCACTTTTTTCTTATTGGGCCTATTAATACCGCAAAGGATGTACAAACCTATTTATATAAGGCTTCCGTTCGGAACCATTTTAGCGAAAGAGAATAAAACAGAAATTTAAAATTAGACTAACGATGGATCAAATAATTATGTTTTTTACCCACCAAGCACCTTATTGTTTTTTTTGAGAGATATTGATAATATCATATGATGGAAAACTGTCGAAGACGATGGTTAACCCCCAATCCCGAACTTGTGAAGTTTGTCATCACTCGCTACAAAAGCACATTTTGTTGATAGGTGTTAAATCAGATGACAGTCAAAACTAACATAGAAAAGCGATGCATTTATTTTTAATCATAACTATTTAATGATTGATATTACTAATATTTTTGACCAAGAACATTTTTTTGTAATCTAAAAAAGTTTAATCTATAGGTATTGTGACCAGGGCTCGGCATAATTGGCTCGCTCAGGCGAGCCGACCCAAGACAAAGAATTTTCGTGCTCGAGCGAGTTGAGCCAAAGAATTTTTGAGCTCGAGCTAGCCAAGCCGAGCCAATAAACTTTTTTCCCTCAAAAGCCGAGCCAAAAAAAAAGAGCCAGTTATGCCGAGCCTTGATTTGACCCGATATTATTTTTCGCGTTACAATTTCGAAGCCCTACTTTTTTCTCCGAAATTCCCAGCAGTTGTACCTACGCATACTTTAGAAGGATAGGGAGAACGAAACTTCTTCTATCTAAACAGCTATTTGGTGAGAATTTGGCTGAATAAAAAGCTTGATAAAAAACGTAATTGATAACAGAGATTAATAATGACGCTTATTGTATGTTTCGATACGTCGAAGCGACAGAATATAAGTCAAAATAATTATTTTAGTAATTAAACATGGCTAGTTATAAAATATATTTTTGTTTCCTTAAAACCAGTGTGGGGAACTGTTTGTTGTTTGTCCGAATGATCTCGAGAAAATATTTTTGAACAGAATAATATTTAAATATTCTAAATTTGATTTAATCTAGACAAAGGCAACGATACCGTCAGTTAGTGACTTATATTTTTTAAGTAGAGAAATAGGATATTGTTTGTAACTTGATGGTACAAAACCTATGTTTTATATTTGTACTATGTAGCCATGTTTTGTTGGGAGAATTCCAGAGAAAATATACATTTGATTGATTTTGAAGTCTGGATAATAACTTATTATTAATAAGACATAATGTCAAGATGAAGAAAAATAATGGTACAGTGTGTCAAACTTCAAAATTTGCCGATTTTTTATTCTAGAAATTATTCTAAAATGGGCAAGTTTCGAGGTTTGACACATCGTATTTGAAAATGAAGTTACTAGAAAATTTTCGTCATTTGAGGAAAAAAATAGTATGGCAATTTGAGAGCACATATTATTGTGAGAAGAAATATTTTTCAAATATTTTGCGGCAAGACTTTTACTTATCATTTTTATATGTTTTTAAATCATTGATTTAGAATAAAAAAAATATATGGCTCAAAATATGAACATTCGAGTGGTCACAATTTTAAAGATTTGTTTTATCTTTAACTATCCCACCAGTTTTTTTTTCATTTGGTAAGCATTTATAGTAAAAGTTAGTTTTTACGTTATTTATTTTTCAAAGATCAATTTTTAAATTACACAAATTTGTCGAACTTTGACTTGACAGATAAGCAAATGAAAACTTGACACATTTAAGACAAAGACGTTCCTGATTCGACTAGTTTGACAATATTTTCCACAAATATTATTTTGAGTAAATGTCAATTTTCGGCCAAATAAACGGCATTTATACATAATTTATAATGTATTTACCAGACGTACAGGAGTCTGGTTATAAGGGCTAAATTTGTGGCCGTGATAAGGTTAAGTCAGTTTTTTGCACTAAGGTCTTTTTGCGAAAAAAATCATGTCTTTTTACGCTTTTTGTAGATGATTATATAATTTTTATTGGGATCAACGACCGTCAAAATAATAGGAAACAGATAGGAAAATGTCTCTATAAGGGACTCCTTATAGTCCGGTAAGGACCGTAAATTTAAGATTATGTATGAACTTTAAGATGATTTTGACTGGATTGAAAATTTTAAAAGTTCATCTGCGTTGTCCCATGGTTCTTGATTTTACTAGTTTCTCCTCTTAAAAATATTTTAAAAATCAGGCGCAAACGGCCTAACACTATTACTAGTCTATTTACTTTTAAAGTAGAGAGCAATTTTTTGTCAACTTTTATTTAAATAACTTGATTTTGCATTTACTTGCTAAATACTACGACGCCGGCACATCTATATATTTTGTGTGGGAAACGATTACGTCTTTTTTAGAGGAAATAATTTGTTGCACATTTAGTTACATATGTGAGATTAGGTAATTCTGTATTCATTTGAGAAAACCAGTATCTCAACTTTCTTTTTCGTTGAATATTATGCCGAATGAGTTGGATGTGTAAGAAGAATTTATTCACTAACAGTCACAGAGAATTTTATTATAGACTATAATTTATAGAGATTGAATCGGTCGTGAACTTGGATAGAAGGTTCAGTCCAAACAAAAAAACTGACTGGACCTTAATGTACTCAAAAAAAACTGACTTGACCTTATAACCATTTTTGAAAAATTGAACCAATATTATAGCCTATATGTTAAATTTACAAACAATCTAGAAACGCTCGGCCGATTTTCATAAAACTCAACCGGTAGTATGTAAATTGTAATGATGTGTTTATCGTTCCAAAATTAGTCAATACTTATTTTGCCCCAGTGTTGGAAGCGTTGGGGGCGTTGGGAAAAAATTCAAACGTTGGCCAACGCTTGCGTTGGGCCTTGGGAAAAATCCGAGCGTTGGCCAACGCTTGCGCTGAGGAAATATGGAGCGTTGGCCAACTTTCCCAACACTGTTTTGTCCCTTCAGTTAGTTTTTATTAGGTTTTTTAACGGTGTGACTAAATAACTTGAAAGTCATGAATATTACTCTTGAACTTCATTGATCAGTGTCAATATTGTCAAATTATCCGCTATTAAAATATTGATTACATAGAAAGACCCCAAGATGTGAGTTTATTTATGCAAACTGGGGATGATACCCAGATTGTAAGAGCTTTTTGACACTTTTTTGTAAAAAAAAAACCGACTCTATATACCACCCTTACGTAATTATTTGAAAATAAAATAACCCAAAGGTCAGTTTTTTTCTTCAAGTCTTAAAAGTAGCTCATTGTTTTTCTAATCGCGGAAGTTTACTCAAAGACAACTACGAATCGTAGTCTACGATGACTTCTTTTTTTATCTTATTTTTCTCTTGTTTACCTTTTTATAAGACTGTAATCACCAGCTTCTTTTTTTGATTTTTTTTTTAATTTTTCAATTCGTTTAGAGAACTGAAAACAAAAATCGGACAAAATGAGCAGTCGAGACGAAAAGACGGATTTAAACGAAAACGAAATGATGGAGCAATCGTCGCTCATGAAAAACTCGCCCGAGAAAAAATCGTCCTCAAGTCTGGTTGGGACATGGAGTGATTGGGACAAGGAAATTTGGTCAAAATATTTTTGAGAAAACTCACAAAAAAAAACTATTGACCCTATAAATTCGGGTTTACCTGAATGACCTAACCATCTTTAAATAGATTATATCAAATACATAACGCAGAAAGATAAAATTAATTCTGGGTTCCCCAAATAAGCCAAATTTTCAAAACATAAAAGTGGCCATTATTTACCGACCCTTTATAAAACATAGGTCGCTTTTTTTTTAGCCTACTCCAAACTTGCAAGCGATTTCTAGAGCGGTTATCGGACATCTGGGGTTTTGGTAAAAAATGCATTCCATAGATTGAGGCCTTGGCCGTCGGTTGTACATAGAACATTTTCAATTTTTTTGAAATTTTTTATATGAGTTTATGGTCTTTAGAATTTAGCTTGGGTATAAGGTCAAGCAATATTTCAAATATGCATTTTTGCATACTTCTCAGCCACTGTACCCGTTCCGGCCGCATTTTCCACAACCAAAACGGAAATAACACATGTGGAAATAAATTTTCCAAGTTTTTTTTTGTTCTTCGAGTCTGACCGTAGAAACCAACCAGTCATGGCCCATGTGATCTTGGGAAATCAACTATTTCAAATCACTAATTACCAATTAGTGTTTGTTTTCTTCGTGAGGCTGAGAATTTTGTCATGACTTGGACTTTTTTCAAGAATAATATCTATTCAATGTTTGTTGGTTTCTTTTTTCAACATATTAATTTGGGATTTTTGTCTCGTCTGAGAATTTTTATCAGAGAACCGCGGTTTCTAACCGCTGCGAACCAGAGAGACCATACGGTTCGAATGCGTAAGACGTCATGTCGGTAATGTTGGATCATACCAGCTAGGGTGTCCATTCTAGAGAAAGTTCATTTTGATGAAAAAATATACAGTCTATATATCTAGTCCTTACTCGCAATTACGATGTTTCCTTTAAAGCCGTTTCATCCCATTTTCCACGCTTTTTCAAAAAAACAAAAATCCAAAACGTCCACAAATAACCCCATTAGAACTGTTATTTTTCAAGAACCAATCACGGTTTCAAGGGGGATAATGCTTGTACTACAATATAAGATGTACAGGGGCCCCAAAAGTAAGGGTCGCTTTCTCAAAGTAAGGGTCACTCCACAAAGTAAGGGTGATTGTTTGGATTTTTGTCAAAAGTTTTTTTTTCATAGTAGGGGCCAAATGACTAACATACGAAAAATGTGGATTGGGGTACTCAACTAGGGTACCGGGAGTGAACTACAGGTTATCACAGTGAACACCCTAACTTAGTGTACCTGATTTTCAACTCCATTTAGATTTTGCGAAATCAAATGGGCCCTTTGAATATTATAAGTCAGGTCATATTAAATAAAACATAGTTTGTATTTATCGTGAATTTTTTATGGTGGCATTTTTAGTTGGCATGACATTAAGTTGAAATAATTTATTTTTGACCTTCAAAACAGGTCAACTTTTTTTTGGCGATCTTTAATTTGATGAATGCAATTCTTGGATCAGGAATTCTTGGATTGGCTTATGCAGGAATGAAGTTTCATCTGACTCATAGTTTGACACTCTATGATAATAATTAGTTTGACCCTTTTCGACCTCTGGCGACCTCACATGACCTTAAATGAAATCGTAATCCTTTTTTTGATCCTGTATGAAACTTTTATAAAGTCAAAAGTTTGGGTATTTTACTGTATATTGTTATGTTAATGATAGTATCTGGTTTGGCATTTTATGCTATTTCGCTGCTATTAGACATGTGCGAAATAACAGGCAAAAGGGTAAGCGATAAATATCTTTCTTTATTTCTCATATCTCAGTTAATCATCGATTACATGTAATTTAAGATTTTTTAATTTTAATTTTGTATGCAATTTAATAGGCTTATTTTTTCCGCCAAGTTCAAGTCGATGTTTTTGAATAAAATTCATGTCTTTTAGGAATGTTTTGGGCGAAGGCTTCCCCCCGCTCGCTCATATTTTTCTATAAAATAATGTGTTTTTGAAACCGTTATAAGGTCAAGTAATTTTTAATGCACTATGTTCAAATATTTTTTTTATAAAAATCATGTCTTTTAAGTCAGTATTTGTTACAAATGGTTATATGGTTCAGAGGTCCTTTTTTGTCCAAGACCTTACAACCATCCCATTTACAATTTTAACAAATGTGTTAAGTCGTACGAAGAAATTGCTGAGCGCGCTTACGGAAAGCGTGGAAAAATTATAAACGTGATATGTATTACAGTCCACACCCTGGGTGCTATGTGCAGTTTTCTCTTCATTTGTAAATATGAGCTCCCGCCCGTGATAAAAATGTTTTTCGGGATCGATCAATGTGTCGAGACGCTCTGGACCAATGGGGACTTTCTCGTCTTTTTAACCGTTTTATGTGTTGTGGGACCGCTGGCTGCGGCTACAGACATTTCGTTTCTGGGTTATACATCAGGTTTGAAATAAATTTTATTTAAACTAAGGTAAAAACAGAATTCTCAAAACGATTTTTGACGGTAGAGGTTGCAAGTTTGATCCCAGTATTTACCAAACTTTTTTGGTCTGTAACAATCTCACTTTATAAAGTCAATGTGAAAAAAGACCTCTATTTAGATCTAACATATACACCCCTGCGCCGTTATCTGACTGGAATTTGGAGCAATAATTTTCCAGAAAACCCTATCTAAGATAGGCTATCTTTATGTTTGAACTTAAGGACTGCGCCGTTATCTAGCCATTATAACCAAACAAAAAAATCCCTGATAGGACCTTAGAATAATTTTAATTTGTTTTAGGTTTTGCTATGGGCTGTATGATATTTTGTACAGTATTGATCGTTTTACAGTCATCAGGCATTTCATGCCCGCTCGAGCCCGGTATGCCCGATGCTTATTGGCAGTTCATGTTGCAAAATACCAGTTCATGTGACGTGTGGAATACCAACAATTTAACAAAGGTTTGACCTTGTAAGCACACCATAGACGTCGGCAGAATTTGTCCCTTGTCCGCGGACAAGGATAAACACGGGTAACTTTCAATGGTAGGGTATGGAAGGGTACACCCTTTTTTCACTCGGTAACCCGCGATGTTACCCATTATCCGCGGGTAATTACCCGTAAAAAATCATTTCCTGCCGATATCTGGCACACCCTATGTATAAAAACTGGTCTTTATGATCCCTTACCCTATAACTATTCCGGTGTAGCCATTTTAAATTCAAATAATTCAGGAAACCTATTTGGCAGAAAAGCACGGCGTCACGGACCAGAGCGGCATTTTCAACGTGAGTTCAAGCTCCTGCGACCTCGCGCACCCAATTGATGAATTTTACCGTGAAGTGCCCGAGCAATCGTGTGAGGTGGAATGGGTTTCGTTGACGCTGGGCTCAGCCTACGCTATTCCGACCATGGTGTTTGCATTTCAGTGCCACGCTTCCGTTTTGCCCATTTATGCCGAATTGAAGCAACCGTCAAAACAAAAAATGCAGGTGGGTTAAAACAAAATACTCCACTTTGAGAAAAATTTCTTGACCAAAATTTTTAGATGCGATCATGTAACGGCCCAGTTTTATCAAAATGAACCAGTTATAAAGCAAACAGCTCAGCGTTATTAATTTCAAATTGTTTTTGGAAATTCATTGATGAAATAAATATGTAAACTACATATATTACTTTAGTACGTTTCAACCATTTCCATTGGACTTGTGTTCATTATGTACTTATTGGCGTCACTTTTCGGCTATTTGACCTTCAAGGTATTTATGACACTCAATTTTATTTCATTTTTTCTATTAAATGATTTAGAACGTCACGGGTCCAGAACTCTTCGTCATGTACAGTGGGTACATGCCAGACGATAAACTTATTCTCGTTGGTCGCATGATGGTGCTCGTTTGTGTCATCTTTTCGGCTCCACTTTTGCACTACCCTTGCAGAAAAGGTACAGCCCACTTCACTATTTTT
>SCLG01000057.1:356716-369936 GCA_004367875.1 Oikopleura albicans
TCAGTACAGTCCTGGTCCCAAGTAAAACAACCATACCACAATATTTTTTTATTTGATAATGTTGAAAAAAATCTGTCATAGACGTTTGCTTTGTCGGTTTTTCGGGTATAATTACTGTATATTTAGCGGTTAAAACACACTTTCAAGGGTTGGGACGTTTCGAGGACATTGAAAAAATAAAAGAAAACTGGGACGTTTCGGGGACATTGGGACGTTTCGGGGTGGGACGTTTCGGGGACGAGGACTGTATTTCGGAAAAAATCTTTGAAATCATGTCTTTTTACGTTTTTTGTGGATGAAGACCTCCCCCCCCATTTTTTTTGAAGTGCATTAAGGTCAAATCATTTTTTTCGGGCTTGACCTTATAACCAGACCCCCATGTAGTTTAACCGTTATAACTCATAAACTCATATAATTTATATAAGTTCTAAATTCAAGACACAGTTTTTGGATAAAATATAAATAAAACTATTTTGATAATCCGTTTAGCCCGCTTTGTATGTAATCGAAATTGTTTCCAAAAAGTATTTTTTTTTTCGTTTTTTCCTTACTCTAATTAGTGCTTAATTGTTTTTGATTAATCAAGTTGGAATATTTTTTGTCTATTTTTTCGAGTCAAAATTAGCTATATGGTGATTTTTCCTGTCGTTACATATAATGACATCATACACCAGATTAAAACGATTTTTATAATCCCAGTAGAACAAACCTACTGATATTTTTGAAGGTTGAAAATTTTTACGTGGATTTTCCCTACGTTCATTTATGCTCCCCTAACAGAGCCCCTAATTCGCGGTAGGCCAACCAATTGTCACATAATTAAATTTTTATTGGCGACTCGGGTGCGGCACTTAAGAGAGCACTTACGAGTAGTGTAATTAATAATTATAAATTATCATTATGATTTTGTATTATACAAAATAATATTTTATAAACATTATTTTTATGTATAAATTATCAATGACGATAAATTATTAAAAAATAATATTTTAAAATTATTATAATTTATAATTATTTTAAAATATTATTTTGTTATAATATCATAATAAAATATTATATTACAAGATTTGTAACACGGTAGTAGTTTGTGATTGGGTTGTATTGTTGAAGTGTTCAATTTCAAAATCAAAGATCGGTTTTCGCTCGCGCTCATTTCCGGCGCGCTGATTGGCTACCTCATTATTTTCATTTTTTCTGTCTCACCTTTTCCTACGATTCTCATTCGATCAACCGCGAAACAAAAAAAACTTTTTTTTTTCAAATTCAGAGCTGGTTAATCTTGAACAAAAATCCAATATGGCACGAACCAAATCCGGTGAGAAGAAAAAAAGACAACAAAGTGTCCAGAAGCGGGATGAAATGGCGGACGATGAATTTGAAGTTGAGAAAATTGTTGACAAAAAAGGAACCGGAAAAAGTTTGCTCTATATGGTTAAATGGCGGGTAAGTTTTATTTTATTTACTGACTCATAAAACATGCTAGTCCCCTGAAGTTCAAAAGAGACAACTTTTTTATTGTAATATACATTTTACATTGATTCAGGGCGGTTGGTTATAAGGTCAAGTCAGTTATTTTTATTTGCTCTAAGGTCAAGACCGTTTTTCTTTTGAGAAGTCCTCCAAATTAGTTAATTGATTTGTGCAGGTTATAATTCTCACTATAAGCCAGCCACAAGACCGTGAACTTCGCTAAAAACGAAATCGGATAGCGTATACAGTTTTACTATTTTGACGCTATTTAGTTCTTTTTTACAAAGGTCCGCCTAAACAAGGCGCAAAGAATTGTTTTCTCCGATTTTTGAAAAATGGTTTCATACAAAAAATATTCACGAAAAACGCCAAAAATGAGCAAATGCGTGACATTTAAGGCCTTGAAAGTAACTGAGAAACTAAGTTATCAAAAATCGCCTACAGTTTTATGCCGACAGTTTTTTGTAACCAGTTTTTTGCGCTTTGTTTCAGAGCAACTAATACACAGGGTGCGCCGTTAACCGGCACCAAAAAATTTTTGAAAACCTGCCGGTTAACGGCAAATAGTTCGGTTAACGGAGACATGCGTAGGCGAAATCGCGGAAAAATTGGAAAAATCACGATCTGCCGGTTAACGGAAAATAAGGATTTCAATTCATTTTTTAGACTTCTAAATTGTAAAATGAATTTTGTAGCTTCCGATATGAGCGGATATCGAATCCGAATCGCACATTCATTACTTACTGCCAGTTCAAAGGGGCAACACCACCTCAAATTCTCGAAAAAAAAATTCGACAAAAATCTATCATAAAAATTGAATGGTTNAAATTTGTGGTTTTGTGGTCAAATCGACCAAAAAGTGTCCAAGGTTGGTCGGGAAGCTTTCGAGAGTATGCTCAATCGATTCAGAACCATCGATTTGCTTATAGATAAATCTGCTTATGAAATTTTACGTACGATTAGATAGGAGTAGAAGAAAAGCCGGACAAACGTCCGGCCCCGTGCTCAGGGATGTGCTAAATAATCGTGCTTGGGGGTTAAGTTCAAAAGAGACAATTTAATGTAATAAATAATGTATATAATTATATTATTTATATTCAGGGCGGTTGGTTATAAGGTCAAGTCAGTTTTTTTTTGCTCTAAGGTCAATACAGTTTTCCTTTTGAGAAGTCCTCCAAATTAGTCGATTGATTTGTGCAGGTTATAATTTTCACTATAGGCCAGCCACAAGACCGTGAACTTCGCTAAAAACGAAATCGGATATCGTATCCAGTTTTACTATTTTGACGCTATTTAGTTCTTCTTTTTTACAAAGGTCCGCCTAAACAAGGCGCAAAGATCTGTTTTCTCCGATTTTTGAAAAAGTGTTTGATACAAAAAATATTCACGAAAAACGCCAAAATTTAAGGCCTTGAAAAAACCATGTTGCGTGTCTATTTACACGCACTTCCCCCTGTTAAATTGGACATTATAAAAAAGTTGCTTTAGAACATTTTAATACTACAAGCATTTTCACAATCGTGGTCGAAATTTTCAAAAGTTATTAATTTATCCAAGCAAGCCACACTGATGTTTACGACTCGTAAATTACGAGCCACATAAATGGCAGACCTCCGTGTACTACTACAATTTTTAGGGATATCCGGAATCGGATAACACATGGGAAAGCCCCTCCGATCTGCCCGACAATTTGGTCAGTAACTATCTGAAGAAAAAGGGTTTGGATAAAAAGACACCAAAAAAATCACCGAAGAAAGCTGCAAAGGCACCGGCTCGAGAAAAGAAACCGGTCGTTGTTACTAATCGTGTCATGCGCGATAACGTTGTTCATTACGAGGTGAGGAGTTTGTCAAACAGGTTTTAGGGTGTTGAACACGAATTTTAACTCTCAGGGGGAAGGAGTTTTTGGGAACCCGTAGGGGGAAAATGTGTGTATATAAAATTCCCCAAGTTGTAGAGCTCGTCAAACTACGTCGATCTGACTTACCAGAAATTGATTTAGGCCACCAGGGCCCCCTAGAGAGCTGTTTGAAATCTCCAACGCAAAAAAATACCGTCAATGTAATTTTTTCGAAAAGTTGAGGGGGGGGTCAGTATTACTGACTCAGTAATACTCGTTTTGATCTACGGGGCCTCCATATGCCTTAAATCGACGAAAACACAAGTCGTGTGTTTATATACACGCACTTCTCCCTGGGAGTTGAGCACTAAAAATTTCTCGGAGTTTTAGTCTGATGAACTTGTTGGTAGTGCATAACTGCACACATACCTAAACCAACTGTTAAAAACAAGAAAAAATACTTTGAAAACTTTACTTACATTTTCCTATTTTCGGGTTTTATTTGTACATAACGGTATTGACCCGTTCTTAAGTATTTAAAACTATATAGATTCGAGGACGACAAAAGCCAGTACCAATTTACGAATTCGATGACTTCGCACCTGTGTATGAATATGAAATGAATGCGCCAACAAAAACAGGTAATGAAATTGATTTTTCCCAACAAAAAAAAACAAAAATTTTAGACCTATTTTTCAGGCACGACCTGATTTAGGCGAATACCGATGAGGGCGAAACCAGAAAAGGGGTTTATTTTCCGGAAAATTTAAATAAAATGGTTAAAAATAAATTTTGCTGGTAAACAAATCAACCCCTTTTCAGGTTTTACCACTTTCTGGATTTGCCTAAATTAGGGTGTGTCGTTTTGTAATCCAATAAAATCTATTTTTCGGATTTAAGCAAATTACAAAAAAATAATATGGTTGATAATATTCAATGAAGACTAGTCATTAGTGGGACTTACGAAAAAAAAATTGGAATAGGCCATATCTTAGAATTCTAGGTAGAAAAATCAATTTTTATCCAAAATTGTCACAAAATCGTCAAAATCGCCCCTAGGGGTTAAAATTCGGGGGTCCTGTAATGAGATTTTTTCTTCAGTTGATCAAGCTCTATCATTTAGTACTATTTTTTTTTTTCATTTGGAGACCCTCGAAAAAAGCTTGGGGCAGCCTAGTTGATATATCAAACTGTACTTTAACTTTTCACATGCGCAAGTGATAACGGAGTAATTTTAGAGGATGTTGGTCGATTGGAACCGGCTCGTATTCTAGAGAAACGCGGTACCAAATATCATGTTCTATGGGAAGGAAAAGCTGGCCTGAAAACATGGGAAACCACCAAAACGCTTATCTGTGTTCCACTCATGAAAGAATTTGACGCACGAGACGAGGACGATTCCGAGGACGAAATTTACGAAGTCAAGGTATAAAATTGTATAGGTCGTTTTTTAAATCCGGTTTTTGGTATCAAATGGCAAAATGATGGTCCAGTAGTCGATTTTTCAACAAAGTTAAGATCGNAAATTATTGGGAAGCGAAAGAATGGCCGTGTCTATGAGTACGAAGTACGATGGAAGGGCCAAGATGCCGACAACACTACATGGGAGCCCGAAGAAAATCTATCTCAATGTAGAGATAAAATCCGCGCATTCGAAAAAGGTAAATAACCTTGACGTTTTTTTTTTTGCCTTCTCCGTAACTTTTCTAACTCCTCCTGCACCCGACATGGTATGAACTTGATTTGTTTTTTGCGAACAGCGCCAATTTTTAAGGGCTAATGTAATAAAAATCGAAATATCATAATTTCTGATATTTCGGCATTACGCCATTTTCAAAGAATATGCGACTAATAAATAAATACAAAAACTTTTTCAGAGTAACCAGGAATTCTAGAATTAGGGCCATTATTTTAGCGTTCTGGGAGCCCGTATTCAATCAGTTTGTATTTAATCATTCTAGAATTCTTGCTTACTCTGAAAAAGTTTTTGTATTTATTCATTAGTCGCAAATTCTTTGAAAATGGCGTAATGCCGAAATATCATAAATAAATTAAATTATGATACAGTCAGGTGTGCATTTTCGATTTCCGAAAAACGTGCACATCTAGAGAGACATGCACATCTAACGGGACATTGCTCGTCGTACTCACGGACAATTTGGCCGTTTTTGTACAAGATTTGGTTAAATTCTGCTGAAAAAATGCCATCAAAAAGCCTAAACTCGATACAACTATTTTTTGTAGATTCCAAATTAGCATTTTTGTGATAATATGTTTGAGCATGTTTTTTATTTACAATTTATAAAAAAATTTTGACCCTATTTTTCCGAAAATATTTTCGCCACCGTCGTAAAAGAAGAGAAATGCCACAATGCATTTTCTCTGTTTTATACTGAAGAAATTCCTAGGTAGACGAAATGGCCTTCGAGGTAAGCTTCTTCCCGTCATATTATTGAATGAACATTTATTTTTTCTGCCCAATTTATATGCTAAAACTACTTGTCCACACGTTTGTGCAGCTGTTATACCACGTCGTTTATTGATATAGTTTAGGACCCATTCGTCACGCATAATCGAAAATACAGTTTATACATGCCTTTTGGGCCCAATTATGAACATCTCAAATTTTTTTCAGGGCAAAAATTATGAAAAAAATGAACATCTAAAGACAGTTTTTGAAAAAAATCCGACAAAAAACGTGCAAAAAACTATAGGTACAGTGTAGGGTGCCCACGGTCGGCGACTTTGAGAGAACCAGAAACAATATTAAAAATCCGAAAAGTGCATTTTGTTCCTTTACGGAAAAAAATTTTTGAAAAAAATATTTTCGAAAAATTTTCGAAATTTTTGCGTGGGTTAAAATTTTTTCAAAATTTTTTTTCCTCAAATTTAGCCGATAGTGTGCTCAAATGAAAGCCCTTGGTTCACTGATCACGAATATTTATATATATATATTAGCTTAAACCTTTTTAAAATTGAAAATTATGACCATTAAAAATCCGAAAATCCCAAAAAAAGTGATTTTTTCAGTTTATTTTTCAAATTTCACGAGTTTACTCAATATCCAAATTCCGAAATTAATATATATCAAAGATAGGGTCATAAGCTAGTTATGTGTACAATTTCGGCGAAAAAAAACGATACCCATTTTTTTAAATTGGGTTTTAATGCACTGACTTGACGGTCAAAATCATTTTTTCGTCAATTATTTGACATTTTCTAGAATACTATGTTGGGCATTTTTATTTTAATAATAGGACATATAGTACTAGCATTTTCCTTCAAGATTCAGGCAAAAACAATTATACTAGAACACTAGGGTTGCAACCCCAGTGCCGTTTTTCACATTGACGGATTTTGTTTTGGGGATCCCAAAACTGTACATGGACTGCAGGTTGTACCATAAACGATAGAAACTCGCTCTAAATTGCAAAAGACGCCCCTTTGGTTGGTGCCTGCGCTAAGGTATAGTCCCACCGGCTGGCATATACATGCCAGTTTTTATTACCGGTTAAAATACAAAAATACCGGTTTCTCGAGAGACAGTTGACGTATAAAGCTGAAAATTCGCCTACTGGGTAAACAGGGGTCGTTGATTTCACTCCCGGTGTCAGTTTTGTCATATGACCCCTCTAGGGTGTCAAATTACTACTTGCTCGTAATGGGCTCTTATGGTACTCAATTGATCGTATTTTTAACGGCGATCACGACCATGCTATTTTAACATTCTCAAACTTGAAATTTGACCCCTTTTTGGTCGATTATATATACCGCGCATATACAGGGGGTACTCCAATTCCGGGCCACCCAATTCCGGGTCGCTTTCTCAAATTCCGGGTCGCTTATGCGAAAAAGCTCCATTTCCGGGTCGGTTTTTTTCTCAAAAAAGATTTGAGCTCCAATTCCGGGTCGGAAAACTCCAATTTCGGGTCGGTTTTGGGACAAAACTCCAATTATGGGTCGTTTTTTTCTCAAAAAAGATTTGAGCTCTAATTCCGGGTCGGTTTTGGGATAAAACTCCAATTATTGGTCGGTTTTGTTAGGCAAAAAAAAAANTGGGGGCATGAACAATTTTTTTTGGATTACAGCATATATTTCACAAACCACAAAATATCATCTCCGAATTTTGAAGCGATATTTGTAAAATCCGCAAAACCTAACCGATATAATTCTTGATTTTTCGAAAATCGGATGGTTGAGGTTTCTTTTTGCGTCGTCAAACATATCTTGTTATAGATTAATGGTATCACGCTGTGGAGCAGAGATCGGCATATTTTATTTTTTTACTGCCAATTAGTTTCTTTCGACTGTATTATTTCTTGGCTTGCATGAAGTTATATAAATGATATAACGACATTTTCCAAATCAGAGTTCGGGTCCAATCCGTGTAGGGTCCAACAATGCCGACCTCTGGTCCAGATAAGTTGTTATTTTACGTCAATTTTTATCATATTTTGTATTAATAAAGCCTTGACGACTTGAAATCACCGTTCGTGTAGGTTAAAAAAAATAAATGACTGGAATTATAAACATTGGAGTAATAATAATCTTATTATTCAAAATATCATTTGAATTATTTCATTACTATTACTACACTTTTTGTATTTCAGTCATTTATTTTTTTAACCTACACGAACGGCGATTTTAACTCGTCAAGGCCTTATCACCCAAGTTGAACGTTTTCCTCAACGGAGCCGTGTTCATTAATCTATACGGGTATGTACAGACTGCACGCGCTACGTTTTTAATACAGAATGAGATTTTTAAAAAATCTCATTCCGCATTATGCGTTTAGTATCAGCGGTGCCTAAACCTTTTTTCTTTCACTAGAAGTTGCGAGTGAACTTGAAGTACTTGTGTCTACAAAAAAAATATCTTTTCTCAGGGCAGTTTTCGACCGCACCGTTTGTGACATGCTCTCGACTGTAAATCTATTTTTTTTCTCCATTGTCACCCGTGTTTGGATTAAAAAAAAAGTCCTAAGTTTTTTATTTGAATATCCTAGAGCGGTATCGACTATTTACACCGCTCAAGGATGTCAAAAATTTAATTTAGACGATTTCTGTGTTCCATTCTGGAACTGTCCACCCATGCGTTTTTTTTTTCTCGTACCCCCTTTATTATTTTTTTTCTGTGCCCAATATCTAAAAACGTTTTAGATTCAAATTGGAATCTTTTGTTATTATGTACTGCTCTGAAAATTTGTAACCTACGGCTTTTTGTAGTGGAGTGGTTTTGGGCGATAACTTATCGCCGATAAGTTAAAATTGGCGTTAAACCTTACAGAATGATAACTGCCTAAAATCTCCTTTCGACACAAAAATGCCGTACTGTTTTGAAGCCTAATTTTTTACAAACTGCGGTTTCTAAAATAAAATAATATCAAGCGATTTCTCCAGTGTTGTTGGGAGCGCCGTATCTGGTAATTGACATGCATGGGGTTGTATATCACCCACTACATGGCGTACAGTGTGTA
Organism: Oikopleura albicans; assembly: GCA_004367875.1. Lineage (NCBI taxonomy): Eukaryota > Metazoa > Chordata > Appendicularia > Copelata > Oikopleuridae > Oikopleura > Oikopleura albicans. Next base: position 365,503 of record SCLG01000057.1, read on the forward strand.
GTGTGTGTTTTTAACCAGATCATGCGCTCCCAGTGTTTTCATTATCGGCGCTGCATTCGACCTGCAAACTTTTTACTTTCAAATTAGGTGACCCAAAGTTTCCATTTAGCGGCAGTTTAGGTCGTTTTAGATACGGACTCATTCATTTCAGGAATTTGCTTCGTTTCGACGAGCCACTTTTTTGAATTTCATTTTTTTCCCTCCAGAAATGCGGTTGGTTATAAGGTCACCCATTTGTGACGTTAGAAGGTCAAGTCAGTTTTTTGTACTAAGGTCAAGTCAGTTTTTTCAGGCACTAAGGTCAAGTCAGTTTTTTGCACTAAGGTCAAGTCAATTTTTTCAGGCACTAAGGTCAAACAACTGACTTCAGTTTTTTTAGTAGCATGCTTTTTGGGAAAAAATCTTTAAAATCATATTTTTTTTACGTTTTTTTGGATGAAGACCACCTTATGAAAATAAGGACTGTATGATACAGTCTGTATCTGCAGGCCGTCTCTCTTTTTCGAGTTCTTGGCTGGTCATATTCAAAGTGTCTGTTTTGAATTTGTGTCTGACTCATACTAAAAAATAACCTCTTTTGTGACGATGCTCATTTATCGGACGCTATTTTAGAGAACCGAAAACGTCCGATAAATGGTTAAGGACTGTATGCAGTCCCCTTTTGTCACTATTTAAGTGTCGAGGAGTCCTGGACTCGAGGACCCCATTAGGGCCGTAGTAACAAAAGCCAGGCAACAAAACGTTTAATCGAATTAAATTTTATTTGCAATTTTGAGAATAAAACAGGCGGTTTGGAAGTAAATTCCATGCGTAAACTCAATTGGCCACTTCGAATTTGCTCACGTAAAACGTGACCAATATGTTACAAATAGCATGGAATACTTTTTATATGTTTTTTTTTCTGAAATCACCACGTATGGTGACTAGCCATTGGCTTGGGAACTTTAATTGGAATGCGAAGCATGTAATAAGAAATAACAAAAAATAGCTCGTCATAAATGCAGTACACATACTATACAGTCCTTACTTCTAATATGGAGGTTTTTGATTTTCGAAACTAGCGTCCGTATTGTGGTGAATTGTCATAAAGTGTCCATTTTTTGACTGTCTTGGGGACAATTTTTCACAAAAAGCGTCCATACTGAAAGACATCGTCCGTATTGAGAGTAAGGACTGTAGTTTCACGGTTAAACTTTAAGTTTGAGAATCCAGAATGTTCATGATCTGTTTATACTCATTCTTGTATTCATTCCAGTTCGCACAATTCAATCCAAGTAGTTCTTCAATATCTGATATTCGCACTGGCTTGTCCAAACAGCCATACATTTTTCCCATTTCTTGTTTTGACCAGGACAAATTGTGGAATTGAAACTACAAAATTAATTTATTCAAGACGTCAAATTTGGCAAAAAATTTTCAACTGTGAGCGGCACATGATACAGTCCTTACTTATTTATCGTACGTTTCCGGTTATCAAAAATAGCTTCCGAAAAAGGAGCATCGTCACAAAAAGGACGATTTTTCTATTAGAATGGCCCCATTTTGGCCAAAAAAGCGACCGAAAAGGGAGCAATCGTCCGATAAATGACTAAGGACCGTAGTAGTTTAATATTTTTGCATTCTAGGAATTGCGAATGGAAACCACACATGTTTTTCGGGAAACATCTGGTCGAAAATAAATCCATTTATCAAAAACTCCGCTAAAAATAAATCTCAAATCTGGCCCCACATCACCCCTAATTAACTCGTACAAAAATCTTTAAAAAGCCCCTGTACTGAACCACTGACTCAAATGAGATTTCAGAAAAAAACAGTTTGAAAGAGCAACTCCGACTCCGCAGGGTTAACCAGGCCAATTTTTTTCTAAATAACAATTTTTATCTGGAATTTTCATTTTTTGTAATTTTTCGACAAAAGTCAAGGTTTTTGTTGACATTTATAAACAGAGAGAAAGTGCCCAATATTGACATTTTATACCGGAACGAGTTAGGTGTCCCCAGTTATCCACCATACAAAGCTTACTTACCTTTAGGAAACAGCATTGCAGAGTTTTCCCGAAAATAACTTTACTATTCTGACACTGAAAAGCAAAGTCTGCGAGACCTGGATTCTCCATTGGTCGTATTAATGTGATTGGAGTAGGAGATTGAAATCTTGCAATTCCGCTGTCCAATGTATAAATTTGATGCGATTCAACCATGTCTGGCACCAAGTTGTCCGGCACTAATTGTTAAATTAACTTTGGTTATCGAAATCGGAGGTTTTATTTTCTCGAAAATAGCGTCCGTATTGGGGTGATTGGCCCTAATGTGTCCATTTTCGAGTGTTTTGCGGAAATTTTTGTTACAAATAGCGTCCCTATTAGGAGTAAGGACTGTAGTTACTTACTAGTAGACCCGGTTTGGGTTCCCGAAAATATCCGCCCAGTTAGGGGCACCTTTTTGCGAAAAAGTGTCTCGAAAACCTCGGGCTATTTTCTAAAATCAAAATCGTCCCTAACGGGAGTAGAATTGTATGTCGATTTTTATTAATTAGTCCTGGACAATGTGTAGACTACACTGTGCACATACAGGGGGTGTGGCTATAATAATAATAAGGTATTAATAATAAAGGTAATATTAATAATAAGGTATTATTAATACCTTATTATTATTATAGCCACACCCCCTGTATGTGCACAGTATAGGCTTTTTTATAACGCTTTTTAACGGTATAAATAATACCGTATTATTTATACCGTTAAAAAGCGTTATAAAAAAGCCCAGAGGAAAATTATTAATGAAACAATTGTTCTAGATTTAGAATTTTTAAAATGAGAAAAATTTGTTCAACAAACAAGGCTATTACGTAGTACGTACGCTTACAAAACAGTTCAATGTACTGAGTACATTTACTGTACGCCATACAGTGTACGGATTTAAAAAATGAAAAGGACACAATTTCTAAAATAGAGAATATGAAAAGAGAAATACAGTAAAGGACTTATAGAAGGCTACTAGAAACTCAACAATTTTCAGATGTACGATATACTGTTAGGCCACCGCGTGGACGAAGCTAGACGGGCTTTTCTGGTAATTTAAATAACATTGTTGTAAATAAGCATCACGAGAAATCATGATAATTTAGGAAACATTGAGCATCACAAACAAATACATTCATACCTTGCATTAGATTTACTAACTTAACATTAGGCATACGCTGTACTTTCTCCATTATTTAATAATTTTCTCTTTGAACAGATCTGCGCTAGAATACAAAGTCCGTAAAAATGTTTTTCACCCAGTCAAATTGACTGGCAGTCATATAATATGTAAACAAAAATTGTCACATTACGTCATTTGCAGCGCGTTGGTTCTCACGCAACAGGATACTTTCAGACTTATTAGTAATAAGTTATTACTAATAATTAATTGATTAGTGCGGGAAAAAGTAACAAATGGAAAAACGAAAAAATTATCTCGTCTTTTTCTTTCTTATTGTTGGACACGGGTTGGACAACGATTTTCAGGTTAAAAAATTCGGGTAAAACTCGGGTAACGGAATTCGGGTAAGAATTAATCAAAGTTTTACCCGCGGGTTGGAATCGGAATCGGGTTGGACAACCGTTTGGAAAAAGACGGATCGAACTCGGGTTATGGGTAAAAGTTGGACAACAAAAGAATACAAATTGGACTAAAAACGGGTGAAACTTGGAAAAAAAAATTTAGAAGTAAAAAATAAACAAAATTCAAACTGAATACCGTTTAAAATTTTTTCTTGAATTGGATGCAATATCCAAATGTACAGGAGTGGCCAAATAAGGGTCGTTTTCGTGTTTTGAAAAACCGACCCTTATACCAAGGATTTTTATCAGAAATCCCTGTTATTAATTTCCCTTAAAATTCGAGTAAAACAAGGTTTGGATTCCAGGGATGTAAAATGGGCGTGTAAGTCCGTGAACGGCATTTTTGAGACCGGGTAGAATTCGGGTAAAAAGTGGAATTTGACTAAAACTTGGGTATTTTTTTTTTTAGTTCGGGTAAAAGACACGGGTTGGAATTGGGTTGGACAATGATAATTCGACCGAGTAACCCGAACACGGGTTGGTTCACCCGAAACAGGTAAATTACCTGAGGTAATCTGCGGGTAACATACCCGTATTTTTACCCGCATAATCGGAATCGGGTTGGACAAGAAAAAAAAAATCAAAATACCGACCTCTAATGGTGACCGACCACAGACACGGTGCACCGCGGGGATTTTTAAATTAAAAATTTTAATTTAAGTTAAAAGAGTTTTTAACCTCAACAACAGTTTAAACACGACTGCCCGATTACCGGGCTGCAGAAAAAATCAAAGACTCATAAGAGTGCCCCTCTCCACGGAATTCTTTAGTAAAAGGCGAAAGAATTATACGTTCTGAAGAGAGACCAGAGCTGACTATAAGATGCAAAC
>SCLG01000057.1:378890-390168 GCA_004367875.1 Oikopleura albicans
AAAAAATCAACCGAAATGGTATTTCTTCAATGAGCGAATCAAATTGGGCCGACGAGGTTGTCAAAGTTTCGACGGAAGTTATTGATTTAGAGTCCGACGATTTTTGTGATTACGGACTTGCACCGATTGATTTTGGTCGGAAATCTAGACAAGCATATGATAACAGTCTTGAAAGAGATTATGCACACGGTAAGAAATTATTAGTTAATAATTATTATATTAACTCTCAGGGGGAAAGAGTTTTTGGGAACCCGTAGGGGGAAAATGCGTGTAAATAAACACGCACTTAAAAAATTCACAATAATTCGCAATAATTCAAAAAAACTGGTAAAGCCAAGTTGTAGAGCTCGTCAAACTACGTCGATCTGACTATTCATAAATTTGGGCCACCAGGGCCCACTAGAGAGCTGTTTGAACTCTCCAACCTACGCAAAAAATAACACCGCCAATCGAATTTTTTCGAAAAGTTGAGGGGGGGGGTCACCAATACCCGTTTTGCCCTACGGGGCCTCCATATGCCTTAAATCGACAAAAAAACCCAGTTGGGTGTCTATTTACACGCACTTCCCCCTGTGAGTTAAAAATATACACTCTATATTATACAGTAAGTGTATTTCTTTGAAAACAAAGTGAGCCACTTGCCTCCTGGGGGTTAAATTCAAAAGTACGCTAATGAGAGTTTTTGTAGACGAAGATAAAACCTATTTTACATTTTTAAGGAGGTGGGCGGCCTGTTGCTTACGAATAAACTAAAAATAAAAGGGAATTTAGGGGATATCGCGGAAAAAACGAAATTTCGACTGTAAAATAGTAGTCCTGTTGGTCCGTATTAGAAATAAGGACTGTATAACTACATCTTTGAAGTTCAAAGTTTGAACTGTCAGAAACAATACAATTTGTATTTTTTGAGAAAGAAATATCAAACTAATAGAAAACATTGTGTTGACCCGTCCTTAAGTTATATATATGTATATTGTTATCAAAGAGCATTAAGTTTAATTATTAATTGAGTAGTTTTCACAAGTTCAACAATCGAAGATGAATCAGCAGTAGACACAAATGTTCAAGAAGTAGAGGAAACGTTTGCCGAGCCAATTTTCATTAATCCTGTCAAAGAAATCAAACCCGTCAGACTCGACAAGACAGAAGAACTCGACTATATTCTAGAACAAATTGGCAATTTGCCAAGAACGCATTTTGGGCACAAATCGGATATAATATATACGCCAACTAAAGGTATTCTAATTATAATTTTTTTTTCGTGAAAATAATTGTAATGAAAGAGACCACAAGTTCATTAAAATTTCCTCAATTTTTTTATTTAGAGTTTAAATCGTTTTCTCTGGAAACCGTGAAATTTTCCGAAAAAAAAGTTTTCTTTTAGAAACGTTTACTTTGGTAACAAAACGTATGGCGATTTTCACTTACCGTATCAAACGCCTTACCCAGTTATCTTAACAAAATACAGTTACTTTCTCTTTTTTGTCAAGTATTATTAAAGATCGAAAACAAAAAGACGAGGACTTGCTACTCAGTTTGGAAGCATTAGCTGGGAAAAATTCAAATGAAAAATTGTGTGAAACGCTAGAGAAACCCCAGCGGCCATCTTTGAAACCCATTGAAACATTTCAAGCTCCAAAAACAATATATCAAGATCTTCGAGAAATTCAAAATTTGAAGTCACTTCCCGTTGTTGATCCAGGTTAGTTCAGCTAAATTTGCAATATCTATTACACCCCTTGCGCATTTAGCGCGCACATCATAGTTTGGGAACTGCTTAATATAATATAATTGGATTACGCCGTTATCTTTCAAAAGCTAATGAAAAAAATTGCGGAAATTAAAAAAGTATAGCAGTATACACCTTTGCGCAATTATCTTGCGAAAGTATTTTCAAAAAATGGCAAGATAACTGCGCAGGACGTAGGCGTAAAATGACTAAGTATTACATTTCTGGAAGGTAATTGGCTGTACGTTAACTGCGTAGGCAACACAATGACCTAATATTACGAAAATATGACGAAGATTGCAAGATAACTGAGGAAGGGGTGTATTGTACTTTTATTACAGGTTATCCAAGGTTTTTTTTCAAAATTTTTATTTTTTTAGGGAATGATGTGAAAAGTACTGAGGATATTTTAAACCCTAAATCCGCATCCAGAGTGGCTAAATTATCGATAATGTCCAGAGTTGAATTTTCCAGCTCTGACTCGGACTCGGACGATGAAGAATGGCGCAATACTATCCGGCAACAAATTAAAAAGGAATAAAATCTTTAAAATGCAAATCTTTAAATACAAATTATAGATATATTATCTAGACAATTTTATGATACTACCAACAATGGCAGTAACCGAAAGTGGGGAAGTCCGAAAATGGAGAAACCGGAAAACGGAGAAAATTTGCCAAAAATGGTCTCTAAATTGCTCTCTAGCACCAAAAAGTGTACATTTTTGAACTTTTCCTTTCCACCAACATAATCTACGGATCAAACTGCATCATATGTGAGTTTTAGAAAATTTTATTTTTTTCGTACAGAAAATTTTCCCAGTTATCAAATTTTTCCACTTTAGGAGTTCTCCATTTTTGGTTAGTGCCCCGACAATTTCTCATTAAAAATATGAATTTTTTTGCCGAAAAAAAAAACAGTTTATCGGCTACTAGTTTACTTACACAGAATTTGAAGTAAATATTTTTGTCAAGAATAATTCTACAATAAAAATAAAATACGAACCGAAATTCTCAGCCAGTGGAACATCGACGGACGATTTGGATCAAAAATTAAAATCGTTTCCGAAAAGGGCTGACAACCCTCAGAAGTCTGAGCTTATGAATTTCTTTTCTTCTAGTTCCGCATTTTACTGGTTACTGACTATTGTGGTTGTCTACGTGTGGTTGAACAGCGACACCGGGTGGTCAGTAAATTAAAAACAAATTTCTGTTTATTTTTGATATACAAGTATTTAACCGTGAAACATATATAGATCTTGTTTATAAAAAACCAAAAATTCATAAGCCCATTTTTTAGATGCCAGTTGAAAATGTGGATGCGCAGAAAAACACGCGCTCAAATATAAATCGGGATGAGTCAAAAAGCAAAAGCACACCGGAGGACATTTTTGAAGTAATCAAAAGGGTTAGTATTGTTAATATTTAACTCTCAGGGGGAAGGAGTTTTTGGGAACCCGTAGGGGGAAATGCGTGTTTATATACACACACTTAAAAAATCACAATAAATCGCAATAATTCAAAAAAACTGACTATTGGGAAATTGATTTGGGCCACCAGGGCCCCCTAGAGAGCTGTTTTAAATTTCCAACCTACACAAAAAATACCGAAAATTTGATGGTTTTATTGATATATCCTAACGAGTTGTGGTAACAATCCTGTTACAGAGGGGTCTCTCATTAAAGGAATTTTTCGATTTTTGACTAAACTCCACTTTTGTCCCTTCATTTGAATTTTGTCACTTTTTTCTGGAATTATGTCCCTTAATTTGACTTTTTTTGTCCCTTAATTTGAATAAAATTTTTTTTCGAAAAAATATGCCGTTAATTTGAATGTTTTTGATAAAACTTTGCCTTAATTTGAAATTAAACCATTATGGTGTCCCGTTATTTAGCGTTCCTTAATATGAGACCCCTCTGTAATTAAAAACTGTTAACATAATTGATTAAAGCGCAAAGTTGCATTGTTTCCATAACTTGGTTGGGTGTGGGCGATTGTTAACGTAACTGGGTAGGCCGTTGGCGGAAACTGATACACGTGGGTGCTAGGATATGAGTCATATGATATGACTCATATGGTATGAAGATATGAGTCATATCATATGAGTCGAAGCTACATGTGTTACTATTATATACTCATAATAATTAGCCAGAGATTATAAAATATAGATTCAACCGATTATATTTTTCAGCATACAACCGGTGAGTCTAATGGAGGCCAGACACAACGTCCATCTCGGATTATTTTCGACGTTGATGCCGGCGCCCATTCGAAACAGCTTTCAAACCTGGACGTTGCTTCCATGAATGTGTACCGCGAATACCTTCAAATAGATAAAATAGAGAATGAAATCACGAGTCCTNTCCCGGGGCTATAGAGAGTAATCGGGTGTCGTGTCGTGAACATCATGGCTCCCGGGGCTACAATGTGTGGATCTCTATTTAACCGTGAAACATACATAGATCTTGTTTATCAAAAACCAAAAATTCATAAGCCCATTTTTTAGATGCCAGTTGAAAATGTGGATGCGCAGAAAAACACGCGCTCAAATATAAATCGGGATGAGTCAAAAAGCAAAAGCACACCGGAGGACATTTTTGAAGTAATCAAAAGGGTTAGTATTGTTAATATTTAAAAACTAGATTTGTTCTTCAGAAAATTTGATGGATTTATTGATACATCTTAACGAGTTGTGGTAACAATGCTGTTACAGAAGGGTCTCACATTAAGGGAAGCTTTTCGATTTTTGACTAAACTCAACTTTTGTCCCTTCATTTGAATTTTCTCACGTTTTTTCTGACATTTTGTCCCTTAATTTGACTTTTTTTGTCCCTTAACTTGAATCAAAATTTTTCAAATTCAATCATTATGGTGTACCGTATTTTGGCGTTCATTAATATGGGACCCCTCTGTAATTAAAAACTGTTAACATAATTGATTAAAGCGCAAAGTTTCATTGTTTCCATAACTTGGTTGGGTGTGGGTAATTGTTAACATAACTGGGTAGGCCGTAGGCGAGAACTGATACACGCCCCACGTCACCTATGACTCATAGAATATGAAGATATGAGTCATATCATATGAGTCGAAGCTACATGTGTTACTATTATATACTGATTATAATTACCCAGAGATGATAAAATATACCGATCGGTAGATTCAACCGATTATATTTTTCAGCATACAACCAGTGAGTCTAATGGAGGCCAGACACAACGTCCATCTCGGATTATTTTCGACGTTGATGCCGGCGCCCATTCGAAACAGCTTTCAAACCTGGACGTTGCTTCCATGAATGTGTACCGCGAATACCTTCAAATAGATAAAATAGAGAATGAAATCACGAGTCCTGTACCACTTCAAAAGGCCAGGGATATAATATTTTCGATTAACCCTCAGAGAACTTCCAAGATTACCTAGACGCGATATTTACCAGTAAACGAAACATTGGCTTTTGTTTGGTCGAGAGCAAATGTTCCGCCAATTAATTCAACCGAAAATATCGGGACGACCCTAGGGACTTGAATGAGCCTGAAAACTTGAATAAATTACTCAATTACACAGGGTGCGCCGTTAACAGGCAGTGTAAAATTTTAAAAAAGCCTGTCTGGTAACGGCACATATGCCTATTAAGGGCATGCCTGTTAACGGCGCACCCTGTGTAATTAAGTTATTCAAGTTCCGTATTGATTCGTCATAATTTTGAATCCCGGATTAAGTCATCCTCGTCAAAAAAGAATCGAAAAGAACGAATCCGGCCGCCGCCGGAAAAAATCAAAAATATCAGCCCACTGTATGACCCGGAGATTTCTCGCCGCCTCAGTGTTTCTGCAATGCCAACTCAAAAACTTGAAAATGTTTTACTACTTACGATCCCGCTCGGGTCACTTGGGGCGCCCTTCATTTCCCACAATGGGAAAAATAATTTGGCCGATAACTCCCCGCCAAAGTTTGGCTTAACGTTTCCCATGTTGATTACCTGGTTGCTTACACTTGTCCCGAAAGACGGGAAACAACTCGAAATGAGCTCAATGGGAGATGGGAACACACCGGACCAATTTGGAACAACCGAGTCCGACGGAAATGAGACACAAGCATCCTTGGCTGTTAGGTCTGGATTTCAAAATGTGGACAAAATTAACATATTTTTACAACTTTTCAGATAACCTTCAAATATTTTGGGAGTTAACTCCGAAAGGGAACGAGTGGACACTAAAAACTGCGAATTAATTTAATATTGATAATAGAGTTTTAATAATAATTACGACCATTTTACTTGTTTTAACTCAGATATTTAAAAAAATATAAAAATAAAATTCACTATTGACGCTGGTCTAATTGGGCTGTTTCGAAGTGAAATAAATACCGGTTGAGTTCCATGAAAATCGGCCGACCGTTTCTAGTATACCGTGTCGGCATATTTTAAGATGATATAAAGACCAATTAATAATTGGTCTTTATATTGCCAATTATACCCTTTTTTATTTTGAACTGGGGTGCCCTAATTTCTCCCCTCTTTATAAATTCAGGATTTTTAAAGAGTGGAGAAAGGGGGCACCCCAGTTCCAAACAAAAAGGGGAAAATTTGTCTTCTATAATATAGAATCTATATCATCTTAAAATATGCCGACATGGTATACTAGAAACGGTCGGCCGATTTTCATGATACCCGACCGGTAGTAACAAATCGAAAACAATGTCAACAATTTTTCACTATTAAAAAGGTATGGGGACAGATGTGTCCACAGTGCGCGGTATAGGGTAGAGAAAAACAAGGCAAAAACAAAACTTAATTTTGAGAAAACATTTTAGTAAAGACTTATCAAACTCTCCTCAGTCACTCTTTATTGGATTAGTGCCAAAAACATAAATTCATAATGCTTCAAACTTTGAGCTTCAGAACATTTAAAATTGCCATAAAATTGTAATCCGGTGCTTTGACCGCCGTTTAATGTGGTTGGTCTCCAAATGGTCACTCGAAATAAAATGCTCCACATCGACATTGCGGTCATTCCCCACGGTAATAAGGAAAAAGAAGTCACGCAGCGCGCCAAGAAGGGAAAACGCAGAGTCTCCGAATTTGACGAATGGTGCTCGCGGGTTAGGCGTTTTCTACAGAGGTAAATATTCTACTTTTCAGTTCATTTTGCACCATTGATACTCAGTGTTTCATATGAATTCCTATGGTATTTTTAGATGGGGAAATTTCAGTTTTTCCATACGAAAAAAAATATTTTTCTAAAAGTCACATGTACGATGTAGTTCGACCTGGAGAGCACAAAGTTGGCAGTATGAAGTATAATAACGCGTTTCTCGCTTTTCTAGCTTTTATGCCTATTAGAAGACAAAATTGGAGAAAGCGAGAGGCACGTTAGTTTACCCAAATTCCAATGGATCTTCCACGATAATAAATGCTCTCTAGCACCAAAACTAGCCTCAAGGTTGCATCCAAAGACGGTGAAAACGGTTCAAGATATAATTAACACCGTGTGAGTCAGTTTGTATTTTATTCACCGTATTTGGATGAAACTTTGAGACTAGTTTCGGCGCTAGAGAGCATTTATTAGCGCGGAAGATAATAGAGGTATAAATTATACCGATTGAAACCGTAGTGTTATATTTTAGCAATAAACTTGCCGAATGTGCCACCTGGGCATGGCATGACCAATCTCCCGTCCGATATCTGTTGAATGAAACTGACTTTGCAATTTTGGACAAACCACTCTCATCTATTATGCATTTGACGCAAGACCCAAAAGCGGCCAACCGGGTCTTTTCGTTCGCCAGTGACTTTGAGTGGGCCCAATTCACGCCCCAAAATGACCAAATGTTTGCCAACTTTCCGGCCACAACTTCAAACTCCTTAACTCCCGAAAATGCATTTGGACTCGTCTTGGGGGATGCATTTGCTTTAGCCTTTCCCATTTTAGAGATGTTTATCAAAATTTCATTTTGTTGTCTTGACGTTGCCGGTATAAAATTATGTTGGTTGACGCCCGAAGAATATAATACCGTTACGTTAACTTCTTCTTTTAAACACGGTATGCTCGATTTGAAAAATAACATTTTGAGACCAATAGTTTAGACGTATTGGCTCTCAAAAGCTTTTGTCATGTTATATCAGTTTTGATCAGCTTTTGAGAACTCTTTCTTAGAAGTAATTTTAGTCCGGCATGATTAGCTTTACCACATTAAATTCCAAAAAAGTTGAAAACCGCTGATTCTGGATTCGAAAAAGGGGCAAACATTAAACATATTAAAAAAAGTTCTATTTAACTCTCAAGGGTCCCAAGTGGGACAAAGGCAATTAGGACCAAACGCCCTGGCGGCTATGATAAGCCCCCAAAAAATCAGTTGCATATGTTTTATATTGTAGCTCATAAAAATTTGACTAGACCCGTGATTCAGCGATTTTCGATTAAGCCCGGTTAACAATCATTTTTGGTCCATTTAAAGGCAATTGGTCCAAATTTGGATTATTGTCTCCCTGGGAGTTAAAAGGTTTGTTCATTTTCGGGTTTCTCTGCATCAAAGTAATTTTCTCTGCGCAATCCATACTCCCATTAGAGACACTTTTTCCTACAAAAAATGTCTCTATGTCTATTTTAAGAATCTAAGGTATCTCGAACTAGATTAACAGGCGAATATTTTTTTATAAGAGTTTATTAAAAATGAAAATTTTAGACGATGACAGTTCGTTAATTCCAAGCCTGGCCCTATGCCTACGTGGTTATAAGGCCCTCGACCACTGGCAACAAATCGTGGGTCCCCGAAACTGCCGTGTTGCCAAGTTCACCAATGCGGGTAGTTTATCGGCCATTTACGGGTTAAATCTGGCGCAAATGGAAATAAACATCAATGCGGATCGCGTACCCGAAATTTGCATATTTTACTCGCCCCGTATAATTGAACGCAGCCAAGAACTCTTGATTCAGATGTTTGGCGGTTATTTGGAAGATTCGGCACTGACCAGACTAGGGTGATCACGGGTTAAACGTGAGAAAAATTTTATATTCTAATTTTCTCTTAAAACACTAAACTTGTGCCATTATCGTAACAGTATAATACTGTTGCGATAATGGCACGAGTTTAACAATTTGTTAAATGTTATTCAGTGATTTCATTTTTAATTGAAATACAGTTGAATCGCCCATATCTTTACAGCCAATATCTTGACATATTTTGGCCCAATGATTCATGATGACGCGTGCAAGTGGCCTATTTATGCCCCTAATAAGAAAGTTCATATCTTAGCGGATTTTAGGCCCTATCAGTCATAGGCTATGACTCATACGAAAGTGTCAAGATATCGGCGATACAACTGTTTGTTAATCCTGAATATTTCGGAAACTTGAATTAACTTGATTTGAATGTTATTAGTTTAAAACTAGACACCCTAAACTAGACATATCACCGTTGAACATATTCGAAAACAGGGACGCTGCTCATTATTAACTGCTTGCCATACGCAGCTCCTATTCTTTGCCCTGTCGCCAAGGCTGCCTGTTCGTTTTGTTTCAGACCAGGGGTTAAAAATATCACAATTTACTTCCAATTGTTTTAAAATCGCTAAGTTAAATTTTAAATCATTAACTCGCAGAGGGTACACTCAGTGTACTACACTGGTAGTGATTATCACGAATCCTCAATTTATATAAAAAAGGTTCGTTAAAATGGCCCGTGTGTTACTTAAGTAAGTTAACATTAAGAAGTTTTTTTTACAAAATAACAATCTTCAATTATTAATTGAACTTAATAAGTTAACAAATTTTTTGTCGAGTTTGGAACAAACCTTCAAGTTTCACAGTTTTTTTACGTTTTCCAGCAATTCCGCCTACTCATTACTCAGCTAACTTAGCAATCTTCAAGTAAGTTAACACTTTTTTCACTTTGATTTTGTTAAGTTACTTAGGTAGCTGGTGTACGTACAAAATCTTAGTTAATTTTAAACCCCTTGCTCCGATTGCATTATGACGTTTCAAAATTTTGGATTTGCAATCGAAGCAGCCCGCCGGGTTGTTCTGGGGGTTAAACAAATGTCTCAAATGGACGTCGATCAAGTTATGATGGACACCGGAGATACAAAACAGCCAACGACCCTTATTCTGGTCTCGCGGGAAAACGCAGTCCAACACTGTGCTGGTAATTTGTTGAAATTTTGAAGACGTAAAAATACAGAAATAAATGAATAGAATTACGATAATCATGGCTTATCGGGCACCTTTTTGCCAAGATAAAACATTTTAATCAATATTATATTGACAATATAAGACGTGGCAAGATAAGGCATGCCAAATTAAGACGTGTCAAAATAAATAACGTGTCAAGATAATTCACATGTGAAGCAAAGACGTGTCTAGGTAGACGTGCCAAGATGAGACTTTTTGCCAAGATAAAACATTTTTATCAAGATAAGACGTGGCAAGATAAGGCATGTCAAATTAAGAAGTGTCAAGAAAAATAACGTGTCAAGATAATTCACATGTGAACCGAAGACGTGTCTAGATAGACGTGCCAAGATAAGACGTGCCAAGATAAGACGTGTCAAGATAATTCACATGTGAACCGAAGACGTGTCTAGAGAGACGTGCCAAGATAAGACGTGCCAAGATAAGACGTGTCAAGATAAGACGTGCCAAGATAAGGCGTGTCAAGATAAGACGTGTCAAGATAAGAGACGTGTCCAGATAGACATGCCAAGATAATATTTGTACAAGTGTATTTATTCAGGCGTAATGAATCGATTACAAGAAGACATGCTCGCGCCTATCTTAACATCATACAGTGCCGGTGAACTCCGTACGCTTTTATATAGCACGATCTTGTGTCGTCCATTCACGCAAGACCTGGCAAAATGCGTTCTTCCGGTTTTGGTGAAAAATCCGACATTTGAATTAAATCATTGGATGCCGGCGCCTTGGTACATTAATGAGGCATTACCCCTCGAGCAGACTGCGTGTATAATCTTGTCTGGCAATGATGCGATTTCAAAAAGCGGCATGATTCTTGCCGAGTTGCTCCATGGTGGCGGAATTTTAGACTCGGTGGAGTCCGATGATTACTTGATTCACGGCAATGAAACTTCAATTTTCGGATTTGAGCTAATTGGCATAAGGCACATACATCAACTCACAGAGGCACAAGAATGGATTTTATTTCTAAACTTTATGTTTCCCGTTAACTTTAGAGCTATACACAGAAAACGTGTTATTATTGTTAGATACAACGTTTTCAAAGATATAGACCCCCTGCGGGTTTATCGGGCCACTTTTTTTTGCATATTTTCGAGCTATTCTGCCCACGGCCCTGGGGGTTTATCGGACCAGCGCTATTTTCCTAACTCTCAGGGGGAAGGAGTTTTTGGGAACCTGTAGGGGGAAACTGCGTGTAAATAAACACGCACTTAAAAAATTCATAACAATTCGCAATAATTAAAAAAAACTGGTAAAGCCAAGTTAAAGAGCTCGTCAAACTACGTCGATCTGATTATTCAGAAATTGATTTGGGCCACCAGGGCCCCCTAGAGAGCTTTTTGAAATCTCCAACCTAC
>SCLG01000057.1:395819-412357 GCA_004367875.1 Oikopleura albicans
ACAACATCAACAACATCAACAACATCAACAACATCAACAACAACATCAACAACAACATCAACAACAGTATTCAAAACAACATCCTCAATAGGGGCTGTTACTTCTGCAACATTACCGATTTTGAAACCATCTGTACCAACATCACCAACAATACCTGGTACGTGAAATCGAATCTTAAATATATTATATCATCAAAAAATACACCCCTATGCCGTTATAAAATACGCTTCAAAAAATGTAAATAAGCATATAAAACAAATTCTAAAACAAAATAAAAGATACCGGTACGTACCGGGAAATTCTAAACATAACGGCCCTTAACGTAAAGACGTAGGGGTATAACAAGGATAGTTAATCAAACTATGATTAATGTATCCCCGTTGAGTGGTAAAAATTTCATAATATGGTACTTTACGTACGTGTATAAATTATTATAATCGTATAAATTATGTTAAAGTTATAAAAAATATTATAACATTTAGATGAACCCAGTTTGCTTACGACAAACCAAGCCATCGGACTGGGGGTAGGCGGCGGAGTTCTTCTTATCGGGTTGATTTTAACTACGATTTTTTGTGTTAAAAATAACCCAAAATGTATACCAAAACAAACTGGAACTTCAGCAACGCATGGTGTAGGCTCAAATCCACCCGATATTTACGAAACTGTAGATGAAATTGAAAATCCAAATGAAATTTATGAATATNTACCAGATAATCCAATTGGTGAAAATATATGAGTCTGTTTCAGAAAAATGAAATAAATTCGCTTTTATACTTGAATACTGTCCCTGGGCCTATTCCATTCCATCCCATTCATCGTTTCATGTGTTTTTGGGAAAAAAATCATGTCTTTTTACGCTTTTATTTTGGATACAGACCTTGGAACGCTATGCATATTATACAAGTTAACAAAGTTTACGTAAGTTAACAAAATGCACGTAAGTTAACAAAATGCACGTAAGTTAACATCTTTTTTTTCCAAAAGTTTTGTTAACTTACGTAGGTAGGTGGTGTACTCGTCCTAATTTTAAACCGATTTTTAGTGAACGTTATTTAAACGTTTTCATTCGTTAACATGTGTCATAATATACACCACCTAGCCATGTGAATTAACACCATTTGGGTTAACAGTTTGCATTTGAATTAGCAATTTGCAGTCGAATTAACACTTTTTTAGTCTTTTTTCTTTCAGTATTTCCGCCTAAGCACTACCCATTTGAATTAACAGTTTGAAATTGAGATAACACTTTTTTGGATATTTATTACATTTTTTATCAGTTTTAAAAATAAATTAACTCCCAAGGGACATTGTAGCTTTCATATAAATGTTAAATGTTCGGCTAAATGGTTAAAATGTTTGGCGTTCGCTCAAAGTCTTGAAAACAAATCCAAGCTACGCGAAGGTCACACCAGGTCCGCCGCTAGTTTCACCCCGTTATCTTTCAAAAGTTTCCACTCGTCCCGTTAACTCTCTTGAAAACTTTTTTCCAGTTTATTCGTCAAAACTTAATAATTTTTTTTTACGTTTGATTTGCGATTTTTATTTTATTTTCGTTCATTATTTGGAATTTAAATCTAGAGAAAAAGCCTACAGTCAGGTCCCTTTAGATGTGCATTTTCGATTTCCGAAAAACGTGCACATCTAGAGGGACATGCACATCTAGAGGTACATGCACATCTAAAGGGACATTGGTCGTCGTACACACGGACAATTTGACCGTTTTTCTACAAGAGTTGGTTAAATAACCCTATAAACGTAATATTCGTATTCTGCTGAAAAAATGCTATCAAAAAAGTCTAAACTTGATACAACTATTTTTTGTAGATTCTAAATTAACATTTTTGTGATAATACGTAGGTAAACCGTCTGGGAAATCGAAATTTAAAAAATGGTCCAAAAACTCTGAAAATTTTAAGTGGGGTATATTTTGGGCCCATATTATTAATACGTTTGAGCATTTTTTTTTATTTACAATTTATAAAAAAATTTTGACCGTATTTTTCCGAAAATATTTTCGCCACCGTCCTAAACTTCTCTATTGGATACTTTTTGAGAAATGCCACAATGCATTTTCTGTTTTATACTGAANACATCTAGAGGTATTTACAAATTTTCGTAAAAAAGCGCACATCTAGAGGGACATGCACATCTAAAGGGTGCACATCTAAAGGGACCTAACTGTATTTGCATTTGAGTTAACACTTTTTTTGTTTCAAGTTTTCCAGGGTTTTAACCTACGCACTACCCAAGTGAGTTAACAGTTTGCATTTGACTTAACAATTTGCATATGAATTAACACCTTTTTCGGAAAAAAATGTGTTAACTCACATGGTTAGGTGGGGTATGTTTAAAGGAAAAATAACTACACCCACTGCGCTGCTATGTTGTAACTCGTTATCTTGCAGATGTTCCTGCTCGGTCCGTTATCTAGCGGATGTTTTCAGCGCGAAAGATGCAAGATAACACCGCAGGGGGTGTTGGACGTTCGATTATATTTTTTAATTGGTCATTTTTTTCGGACACAAAAAGTACTGCTATTCCACAAATGATAAGCATCAGTCTTATAATTATATTATCATCAGGTTCGTGCGATTTTAATTTAAACAGTTTTTGTGTAGTCATATTTAGGACTCCAAAATTGAGAGCGCTTCAATTGGTACGCGTGATCTTTTGGTAAAAAAGCTTCTTTTGGTTCCAAAACTTCTTTTGGTAACAATCTTTCTTTTTGTACCAATGCTTTTTTGGTACTAGAACTTCTATTGGTACTAAAGCTTCTTTCTCGACCAATCACGATGAAACTGACAGCCAAATCCCGAAAATTTTTGCCGAACTCCTTGTCTTGTAGTAATAGTGTAAATGCTATTACTGGTTATATCTTTGGTTTAAAACCGTAATTTTGTCTATCATGTTTTCACTGCAAGCTTCATAACTATTTATTTATGTTTTCCATCACGCTTTTATTTTTGTATTTCAAATAAAGTTTATATTTTCGTACTCGAGCGTTTTCAAATTTTGTACTCAGATAACGGCGCCGTATTATGCAACATTAATTAGTTCCGATTGCCGAGGCTGCTCCTTCATGGGACTGGTTAAGCCCACGCTGTCAGCCAAAACTCAGAATCTATAAAATAAAATTTAATTAAAAGTACCAGAACCTGGGGGCATTTTATACTCTTGCTCATACACATTTTCCGAAAAAAAATTCCGAACGGAAAATGGGGAAGCCGCCACATCAAAGGTGACCCTTGGAAGTTAAATTGAATAAACTATTCGCATTTATAATTCATATGATATATATGTTATATATTGTATATCTCAATTAAACAAGAAGAATTTAAATCAAAATCGTAAAAGGGATTTTTACAAAACCATTTTTTATTCGTCAACCAATTAAATTCTCCATGTCCGAGCATTTTTAAGAGGTAAGTAACTTTGGCGCATAAACTTACACATACAAAAATAAACAACTTTTTTTTATTATATTGAGATAATTCAATTGTGAATAATAGATTGGACTCCAGAGAAATCGATGAGTTATGATTTTTAAGCAAGTTTCAAGCCATTTGAAAATTTTCGAAAAGATTTATTTGCTGGATTGATTTTGATATACCAAATAGATTAGCATCTCATCCGGAAAATGAGGTAAAATTCAAAACTATTTAGTTGTATTACCACTTAACCCCCAAGCACGCTTATTTAGCACATCCCTGAGCACGGGGCCGGACGTTTGTCCGGCCCTTCTTCTGCTCCTCTCTAGTCGTATGTTATATAAGCAAATCTTTATAAGCAAATCGATGGTCCTGATTCCAATGAGCATACTCTCGAAAGCTCCCCGACCACCCTTGGACACTTTTTGAAAAATATGACAGAAAAAAAATGCGCGTGATAATTATTAATTGCAAATAACCTCTTTTATGAGGTTTCCTTTTTATTTGCTCTCCAACTTTGTAATCGATTATTCTATGTTGGTTTTCAATGTTAAGTCTTTTAACAAAGTCGAACAACGCGAAAATTGCGTTAATTCACCCGGGGCCGGACAAACGTCCGGGGGTCGTGCTTGGGGGTTAATGGCCTTAAAATGTTGATGAAATAAAGGGGTAGGGCGTTGGGAAACTCGTATAACGTTAAGTAATTCATATCGTAGATAGTCGCGGAAACTGTTCCCGTTTAGAATGAAAGATACAATTTCTTAAATCATATCTATAACATTTTAGGTTGAAACTTTTTCCCTTGGTATTCGGTACATTTTTTCGTCTTGCGATAGCTCCACCACCGGGTGATAACGAACTGTCGGGTGATAACGAACCTACTATGTCACATGAGACAATGACATGGTCATCATTAACATCAACGCCAGAGCCTCCAACATCAACCTTTGATATGCTGTCGACATCAGTGACGACATTAATAGGGACATCAACAACGCCATCGGCCGACACACCAGAAACGACTTCAACAAGAATATCAACAAGAACAACATCAAGAACAACATCAACAACAACATCAACAACAACATCAACAACAACAACGACAGCAGCAGTGACATCAGCAACGACAGCAGCAGTGACATCAGCAACGACATCAACAACGACATCAACAACGACATCAACAACGACATCCACAACAACAACTACAACGACATCAACAGCAACAGAGTCATCATCTATATCAACAACATCTTCAATAAGGGCTGTTACTTCTGTAACATTACCGATTTTGACACCATCTGTACCAACATCACCAACAATACCTGGTACGTAAAATCGAATATTAAATATATTATATCATCATAAAATACAGCCCTACGCTGTTATAAAATACGTTTCAAAAAATGTAAATAAGTATATAAAACAAATTCAAACACAAAATTGAATATATCAGCCCGTACCGGGAAATTCTAAATATAACGACCTTAACGTAAAGACGTAGGGGTATAACAAGGATACGTACTAAATCAAATGCGCACTACATAATGTAGAATTTCTGAAATACAAAAAAAAGAAAAATGAAAGTGGATGATGGAGGTAGAACTTTGACAGTATTAAGATGTATGATCTAACCCACGCGTTTTGATTCTCGTCAATAATACCCCACTTCCAACAGGCTTTTTAATAAAAACTCATTTGGTATCCCCGTTGAGTAGTAAAAATTTCGTATAAATTGTGTTAAATATTGTAAAAAAATATTATAACATTTAGATGAACCCAGTTTGCTTACGAAAAACCAAGCCATCGGACTGGGGGTAGGCTGCGGAGTTCTTCTTATCGGGTTGATTGTAACAACGATTTTTTGTGTAAAAAATAACCCAAAATGTATACCAAAGCAAACTGGAACTTCAGCAACGCATGGTGTAGGCTCAAACCCACCCGATATTTACGAAACAGTAGATGAAATTGAAAATCCAAATGAAATTTATGAATATGTACCAGATAATCCAATTGGTGAAAATATATATGAGTCTGTTCCAGAAAAATGAAATAAATTCGCTATTATACTTGAATACAGTCCCTGGGTCCATTCCATTCCATCCCATTTATCATTGAAATTTGGCTTGGTTTTTTTTCTACTACAACTACTTGTCCTAATTTTAAACCGATTTTTAGTGAATGTTATTGAAACCTTTTCATTCGCTAACATGTGTCATAATATATGTGTATATTTAAAGGAAAAATAACTACACCCACTGCGCTGCTATGTTGTCACTCGTTATCTTGCAGATGTTCCTGTTCGGTCCGTTATCTAGCGGATGTTTTTTGCACGAAATATGCAAGATAACACCGCAGGGGGTGTTCAACGTGCAATTATATTTTTTTAATTGGTCAATTTTTTTATGGACACAAAAAGTACTGCTATTCCACAAATGATAAGCATCAGTCTTATAATTATATTATAATCAGGTTCGTGCCATTTAAATTTAAACAGCCTTTGTGTAGTCATATTTGTGACTCCCAAATTGGGAGCGCTTCAATTGGTACGCGCGATCTTTTGGTAGAAAAACTTCTTTTGATAACAATGTTTCTTTTGGTACCAATACACTTTTGGTACTAGAACTTCTATTGGTACTTAAGCTTCCTTTGGTACTAGAACTTCTATTGGTACTAAAGCTTCTTTTGGTACTAAGCCTTTCAGTACCAAAAGAAGCATTGGTACCAATTGAAGCATTGCTATCAAAAGAAGCATTGTTACCAATAGAAGCATTATTACCCTAAGAAGTTTTCGTACCAAAAGAAGCGTTATTACCCAAAGAAGTGTTCGTACCAAAAGAAGGATTTTCACCAAAAGATCGCGCGTACCAATTGAAGCGCTCGCGTCATATTTGACCATGAATCAAATTTTATGCTCTCTAACGCCTAAATGTGTTCTAATCAGAGCGTTTTTACTATGATTGGTTAACGTACAGTGACATTTTTTTTCAATTTTATAGTAGATTTTTTACTACCGTAAATTGAATTTTAATGAATTTTAATGAAGGTAAAATAGTTGAATTCCTAGCCCTTGGATGGGTATACGTGAATAACGTTTTGTCCCGTTGTTACGGCATAATCTCGACTTATCACAGAGTACATGATAACATGCCGTCGTTGGGTGATCTGAACTGTTTGTTGCTGGAAGCTCTTGAGGAAACAAGAGAAACGGCAATTATATTGTGTCCGACATTACAAAATTCGGATTCCTTCATACGATTTTGATCGTGGGATATGAAACAGGTGCATGACGAGAAAAAGAGCGATAAAAAAGGTCAAACTCAAACCGAAAACCTTGTACAACTGGTCCCTGTCCAACTCTGTCCAACTGATATGCCTCAAAATCCTCGAAAAAATGACCGTCATGGAATAAGCGCCATAAAAAATGGCAGTGTACACTTTGCCTAAAAAAATCAATGCGACTTTTAAAACGACATGATCAGTTTAAACGTAAGTACATTTAAACGTTTTTGATTACTGGAAGAAAATATTCCAAAAAATTCCCAAAAAATTTTGATCGCCAGAAAATTCTGATTTCCAAAAAATTCTGATTTCCAAAAAATTCTGATTTCAAAAAAAAAAAAATTTGTTACCAAAAAAATATATATTTATGTTCAGCCCATTCAGCCTCGCGCCACCCCAAACAAGATTTGAAGATCAAGTACAAGTGCTCGGTTTGTGTCGATGCTGAAGCTATCGAAATAATGCTTTACTTTGCCGAGCAAAAAAAAAAAAAAATCCCGACCTCGAGGATTTTACAAATTTTATAAAAACTCAGTTCTCCACATTTTTCCCATGCTCACCGAAATAATTAAGTTATTTCATTGTATAAAAAAAATGTTTCAAATTTTCCCTGGTAAACCTTGTTTTATTTTTCACCCACAGCATCTACTACTAACGTTACTAAGTACTTTAGTCCAGTCCCAAGTTGGGACTCCCAACGTTCAAATTGTGCAATTTACATTTCCGGAAAACGTGCACAGTTTGGATTCCAAATTTTGCAAGTGCTGCACAATTTAAGGGTGCTGAATTGTAAATTGTTTAACACTTTTCAATATAAAAATATTTTTTTGCAAATTCAACATTTGTACATTTTTTTTCTCCTGGACGGTTAAAAAAAGCTGGTTTCGGCATTTTTTCCAAGACAAAATTATTGAAAAATAGTTGCAATCTAAAGTCAGAGAACTGAATTTTTTGTCCCGGAATTGGAGTGCAATTTTTTTTACAAAACCGGCCAATAATTGGAGTTTTATCCCAAAACCGACCCGGAATTAGAGCTCAAATCTTTTTTGAGAAAGAACGACTCATAATTGGAGTTTTGTCTCAAAACCGACCCAGAATTGGAGTTTTCCGACCCGCAATTGGAGCTCAAATCTTTTTTGAGAAAAAACCGACCCGGAATTGGAGTACCCCCTGTACTATGCCAGTATTAAGTTCTACACACATTTTTGAAATATTTACATACATGTTTATATAGTAATTTAACCGCGCGTAAAATTTAGCGAGCAAATGGATCGAGCGATACCTTTCTTGTTTTAGTTTGATCTCTATTTGCGTAAACTAATTATTAACACGGGTAATGTATTCGCAGACTGTGGAATAAAAGTGCATATAATATAAATCTTACAATGTACAGGTTAGAAATATGGAACATCCAGATAGTAAAAAAAGTTTTTGACAGTTTTTGTTACGTTTTAAATTTTTTCAACTGATTCAAGCAATTCTGGATATAAACACATATAATTCAGTAAGGCAGTTTGACTTCGATATTCTGAACTTTGGAAGGTCATATGGAAGTATATTATAAATTATGATTATTTTCTCATTTTAGAATATTACGGTATTGTTCTTTAACCTCTCTTCCAGCTTAATCCACACGGTGTCCCAATCCATTGACAAGCAGTGGCAGTTGTATACGTTTGTGTGGTTTGGGACACCACGTGGATTTACTTGGAAGAGAGATTAAAAGGACGTTACTGTAGATTCGAAAAATATAGCTGAGTGAGTCTTATCTTGACACTTTCGGATGGGTCATAGGAAAGGGTCATAGCCTATGACCCTATGAATTATGGTCTCAAATTTGTCAAGATAAAAAAGATTATTTGCACACCTCGTCGGCCAATATAAAGACATTTTTGTCACGATAAGACTTAATCAACTGTAACATGGAATTTAAAAATAAATAATTATATGAGTGAAATAGTTTTTCTTCGAGCCTTGTTCTTTTGTTGAAAGTTTGATTCAAAGTTAACATCCATTGGTATGTCTACTAGTCATCCTGAAAAAGTAATTATATTATATTTAGAATAATTTGTTGGGAAAATTTTCTATTTATATTCTTGATATCTATTATTAAACGATTCATGGTTGAAAAGCGTACAATCATGGAACCAGTACATGTAAGTACAGTGTATATAACGCACGCACTCGCGCGAGAAAAACACACAGGGTCCAACCCAAACTCGGGACTATTATACGGTATAACTTATATAATTTATATGGTATATGTTACACGTCACGAAGGCAACCCACTTTGTAATTTACTGTGATCAAAATATGTTACATATTCCCAGATCAGTCATTTTAAGGAGTGGGATATTTAGGCAACATTTAAGCTCACCAAGATACAAAAAAAATACTTTATTCAACATTGAGAAAAGGTAATGTAATAGATCATGAAAAATAGATTTTATATTGAACATATGTATCTTATATGTATCTTATATGTATCTTATATGTATCTTATATGTATCTTATATGTATCTTATATGTANGGACAAACGTCCGGGGGTCGTGCTTGGGGGTTAATGGCCTTAAAATGTTGATGAAATAAAGGGGTAGGGCGTTGGGAAACTCGTATAACGTTAAGTAATTCATATCGTAGATAGTCGCGGAAACTGTTCCCGTTTCAAATGAAACATATAATTCGTTAAATCATATCTATAAAATTTTAGGTTGACACTTTTTCCCTTGGTATTCGGTATATTTTTTCGTCCTGCGATAGCTCCACCACCTGGTGATAACGAACTGTCGGTAGCGATGGCACTACTGTCACCTACTATGTCACATGAGACAATGACATGGTCATCATTAACATCAACGCCAGAGCCTCCAACATCAACCTTTGATATGCTGTCGACATCAGTGACGACATCAATAGGGACATCAACAACGCCATCGGCCGACACACCAGAAACGACTTCAACAAGAATATCAACAAGAACAACATCAACAAAAACATCAACAAAAACATCAACAACAACATCAACAACAACATCAACAACAACATCAACAACAACATCAACAACAACATCAACAACAACATCACCAATAACATCAACAACAACATCAACAGCAACAACAACATCAACAACAACATCACCAATAACATCAACAACAACATCAACATCAACAACAACATCAACAACAACATCAACAACAACAACGACAGCAGCAGTGACATCAGCAGTGACATCAGCAACGACATCAACAACGACATCAACAACGACATCCACAACGACATCAACAACAACAACAACCTCAACAACAACATCAACAACAACATCAACAACGACACCAGCAGTGAAATCAGCAACGACATTAATATTAACAACGACATCAACAACAAGATCAACAACAACTACAACGACATCAACAGCAACAGAGTCATCATCTATATCAACAACATCTTCAATAAGGGCTGTTACTTCTGTAACATTACCGATTTTGACACCATCTGTACCAACATCACCAACAATACCTGGTACGTAAAATCGAATATTAAATATATTATATCATCCTAAAATACACCCCTACGCCGTTATAAAATACGTTTCAAAAATGTAAATAAGTATATAAAACAAATTCAAACACAAAATTGAATATACCGGCCTGTACCGGGAAATTCTAAATATAACGACCTTAACGTAAAGACGTAGGGGTATAACAAGGATACTAAATCAAATGCGCACTACATTCTGAAAAAAATGAAAGTGGATGATGGAGGTGGAACTTTGACAGTATTAAGATGTATGATCTAACCCACGCGTTTTGATTCTCGTCAATAATACCCCACTTCCCACAGGCTTTTTAATAAAAACTCATTTGGTATCCCCGTTGAGTAGTAAAAATTTCGTATAAAATGTGTTAAATATTGTAAAAATATTATAACATTTAGATAAACCCAGTTTACTTACGAAAAACCAAGCCATCGGACTGGGGGTGGGCGGCGGAGTTCTTCTTATCGGGTTGATTGTAACTACGATTTTTTGTGTTAAAAATAACCCAAAATGTATACCAAAACAAACTGGAACTTCAGCAACGCATGGTGTAGGCTCAAATCCACCCGATATTTACGAAACTGTAGATGAAATTGAAAATCCAAATGAAATTTATGAATATGTACCAGATAATCCAATTGGGGAAAATATTTATGAGTCTGTTCCAGAAAAATGAAATAAATTCGCTTTTATACTTGAATACAGTCCCTGGGCCCTAAAAACTAAACTTAAAGTTGTTCTTATTTTAAAACGATTTTTAGAACATGTGTCATAAATTATGACTCATAATATATGTGTATGTTTTAAGGGAAAATAACTACACCCACTCCGTTGTTATGTTGTCACTCGTTATCTTGCAGATGTTTTTTGCGCGAAAGATGCAAGATAACACCGCAGGGGGTGTTCAATGTGTAATTGTATTTTTTAATTCAATTAAAATGGTCAATTTTTTTTTGACATAAAAAGTACTGCTATTCCACAAATGATAAGCATGGGTCTCATAATTATATTATCATCAGGTTCGTGCCATTTAAATTTAAACAGCCTTTGTGTAGTCATATTTGGGACTCCCAAATTGGGAGCGCTTTAATTGGTACGCGCCATGTTTTGGTAAAAAAGCTTCTTTTGGTTCCAAAACTTCTTTTTGTACCTATGTTTCTTTCGGTACCAATGCTCTTTTGGTACTAGAACTTCTATTGGTACTAAAGCTTCTTTTGGTACTAAGCCAGTACCAAAAGAAACATTTGTACCAATTGAAGCATTGGTACCAAAAGAAGAATTTTCACCAAAAGATCGCGCGTACCAATTGAAGCGCTCCCGTCATATTTGACCACGAATCAAACTTCATGCTCCCTAACGCCTAAATGTGTTTCAATCAGAGCATTTTTAATATTATTCGTAGTTAACTCTCAGGGGGAAGGAGTTTTTGGGAACCCGTAGGGGGAAAATGCGTGTAAATAAACACGCACTTAAAAAATCACAATAATTTGCCATAATTCAAAAAAACTGGTATAGCCAAGTTGTAGAGCTCGTCAAACTACGTCGATCTGATTATTCAGAAATTGATTTGGGCAACCAGGGCCCCCTAGAAGCCGTTTTGAAATGTCCAACCTACGCAAAAAAGCACCGTCAATCGAATTTTCTCGAAAAGTTGAGGGGGGGTCAGCAATACCCGCTTTGCCCTACGGGGCCTCCATATGCCTTAAATTGGCGAAAAAAACCAGTTTCGTGTCTATTTACACGCACTTCCCCCTGGGAGTTAACGTACAGTAACAGTTTTTTTCAAATCTTATAGTAGAATTTTTACTACCATAAATTGTATCCCAGAATCGCCATCTTAGGCAAAAATTTGTGTGAAAGTCGATTGAAAATTGACATTAGTAATTATATGCACGTACATGCACGTACATACATGTATATCACATTTTATGGCAAATACATCTATAGGTGGGATACAAAGACATATGTGAAATAAAGACATACACGATGTATGCACACGGGTTTTGATGTGAAGGGTATACAATATATCATAACATATCATAAAGTTAAAAGTTATAAAGTTAAGTACTTAATTTCATGTCAGCTTAACATTTTAGGAATTCGTCATCTTATAAGTCAAAAAATGACATTTAAGGAAAACAATAACGCAGGTCCCAGTCACACTGGTGACTCTATAGTGCCAAAATGATAGAAATGTAGTGTGAACATATGGCGTGAGTTTTAATTAAAATATTATGTGAGAAAAAGAATAGTAAAAATATGCATTGTCAAAAAGGGTGTGCGAGAAAGAGTTTTATATAAAATCATATTTATGTTTATGACGATAATTCATGAATATTCCCTTTAATGCTTATAGTCTATAGCTTATAAATCTTATAATGTCATACGGTGTACAATGTACATACAGAAGGTAGGCCCATTCCGGAACGTTTTGCGATTTTGAGCCAAAGTCCCCCTTTGTTCCGAATTTGGACTTTTGGCCCAAAAACCGTTCCGTAACTAGACTTTTTCGTTACGTAATGGGACTTCAAATCCTTTTTTTGGAATAATAAGCCTCCGTAATTGGACTTTTTTCCGATAACTGTTCCGGAATGGAGTGTTCCGGAATTGGCCTACCCCCTGTATACATGTACATGCGTTCTGTGAAATCAGTTCGATAACGCAATATATTCAATATGTCAATAGTATCACTGGGCACACTTGGAGAGGCTATATTAACTCTTAGGGGGAACGAGTTTTTGGGAACCCGTAGGGGGAAATGCGTGTAAATAAACACGCACTTAAAAAATTCACATTCATTCGCAATAATTAAAAAAAAACTGGTAAAACCAAGTTGTAGAGCTCGTCAAACTACGTCGATCTGACTTTTCAGAAATTGATTTGGGCCACCAGGGCCCCTAGAGAGCTGTTTGAAATCTCCAACCAACGCAAAAAATAACACCGTCAATCGAATTTTTTCGAAAATTTGAGGGGGTCACCAATACCCGTTTTGACCTATGCCTCCATATGCCTTAAATCGACGAAAAAACAAGTTGCGTGTCTATTTACACGCACTTCCCCTGGGAGTTAACGCGATGTTTTTTTACAAAAGACATGCAACAACTTTGATTTGTTTTCTCATTTCTATATTATGTGAGTGTCAAGTTATACGCACAGTTTTGAAATATTTACATACATGTTTATATAGTCATTTAACCGTGTCTATAATTTATCGAGCAAATGAATCGAGCGATACCGTTATTGTTTTAGTTTGATCTCTATTTGCGTAAACAATTATTAAAACGGGTAATCTGTTCGCAGACTGTGGAATAAAAGTTCATATAATAGACTTCTTGCAATGTACAGGTTACAAATATGGAACATCCAGATAGTAAAAGAAAGTTTCTGACAGTTTTTGTTACGTTTTAAATTTTTTCAACTGATTCAAGCAATTCTGGATATAAACACATATAATTCAGTAAGGCAGTTTGACTTCAATATTCTGAACTTTGGAAAGTCATATGGAAGTATATTATAAATTCTGATTATTTTCTCAATTCAGAATATTGCGTTATTGTTCTTTAGCTTTTATTCCAGCTCAATCCACGTGGTGTCCCAATCCATTGACAAGCAGTGGCAGTTGTATACGTTTGTGTGGTTTGGGTCACCACGTGGATTTACTTGGAAGAGAGATTAACTTAAAAAGGACGATACTGTATATTCTAAAAATGTAGCTGATTGGGTCTTGTCTTGACACTTTTGGATGGGTCATCTATGACCCTATGAATTAGGTGCCGTTTACAAACAAAAAATATCGTTTTGCGAAAATGTGAAATTCCTCTAAAATTATTTTGGAATGTGAATTTTAGAGGAATATGACATTTTAGGCTTTGTATACGTTAGTGGAGTTTCACATTTTCTATTATTAGTATTTTATGAAGTTTACTATTTCTGAGAGTTCATAATTGTTGTAATTGACCTTTTCCTTACTTATATTATGTTATTTTCAAATTTGGCATTGCTATATTTTTTGTGTTTTGNTTCGAAATTTATATTTTGGAGGTTGATAATTTATAAATTTCATATTTTTCATTTCAATTTTTTCGGAGTATGATATTAGTGACTTTATATACGTTATAGGAATTTCACAATTTCGGATAGAACCGTTATCGGGAACTCATATTTTCGGATGGTAAGATTTTTAAATACAACATTAGCTAAAACTCGTTTTTTAGAGGAAAATGACATTTGTCCAAAAACATATTTTTTGTTTGTAAACGGCACCTATGAATTATGGTCTAAAATTTGTCAATATAACAAATAGTATTTGCACACCTCATCAAAAGTCATGATTTCGGAGTTTTTGGGCCAACATAAAGACATTTTTGTCACGATAAGACTTAATCAACTGTAACATGGAATTTGAAAATAAATAATTATATGAGTGAAATATTTTTTCTTCGAGCCTTGTTCTTTTGTTGAAAGTTTGATTCAAAGTTAACATCCATTGGTGTGTCTACTAGTCATCCTGAAAAAGTAATTATATTATATTTAGAATAATTTGTTGGTCAAATTTTTTATTTATATTCTTGGTATCTATTATTAAACGATTCATGGTTGAAGAGCGTACAATCATACAACCAGTACATATAAGTAAAGTTTATATAACGCACGCACTGGCGCGAGAAAAACACACAGGGCCCAACCCAAACTCGGGTCTATTATACGGTATAACTTATATAATTTATACGGTATATGTTACACGTCACGAAGGCAACACATTTTCTAATTTACTGTTATTGAAGTGGGTTTAACCTATAATACATATTCTCAGATCAGTCATTTTAAGGAATGGGGATATTTAGGCGACGTTTGGGCTCACCAAAAATTTTAAATACAAGAAATTACGTTATTGAACACTGCGAAAAGGTAATGAAATAGATCATAAACAATGTAGATGTTATATAGATCCTATCTTATATCGCAGTGATTTTCTAACGCGAAAAAAATAAATAATGTTACCACTTTTTGGTAACGTTGCTTGACCGCGCGTCTGAGGCCTTTGTGGCCTGTCATTAGTCTTTTTTGAGCGCGTTTGGCTAATCACCGAAAATCAAATCACCGAAAGGCTCTTTCCTTCTTATTAAATATACTTAATAAATAAATAATAATTTATATTTGTATTACAATCCAATTAATATTTGTATTACAATCCTCCACCCCTTAACTCTACTTAGCCGACGCTGCGGCATAACCCCCCTTAGCCAAACGGCCTATAAATAGGCCGTTCACGGAAAAATTAATTTAACGATTGCCAAATTTTATTTGTTAGTTGCAACGTCTGATTTCTTATCTATATTATTGAAAATAAACTTAACCTAAAAATATTTTTTATTAACCGCTAAGACGACCAATGTGCTAAAGAGTCGAAAATGCAATTCACGCTTAAGTCAGGAACCTGACTTTTTATAGTCTATTCCGCTAAATAGAGTAAAAAAGCAAAAGTGGTAGAAAATACGTGGAAAATATGTAGTTTAGTTTTTATTTCTTAAAACGAAAAAAAAAATCCTCAAATTTTTCTCCGTTCAGCTGTAACAGAGGACGAAAGTCGAAAATATAGATCTTTTTCGAAGTTGCTTCTTTTCATGTCGAGATTTCGACTCAACTAAAATATGAAATAAACTCGAAAATTTATTGAATTAACGTAGATTTGCTGACAAAATCCAAAACTGTTTTCCGTTTAAAATATCTCGATCCCTTCGGCTATTATTCACGATTAAATCAAACGGCCTATTTATAGTCTGTTCCGCTAAGGAGAGTTAAGTGCCGCATTTAAGGAGAAATATGCATTTCCGCTATAAAACTTTTTTCGCGTTTTAAAATCAGTACGACATGTTCCGAATATGTATCTTATATGTTCCGAATATGTATATTATATGTTCCAGATTAAAAGCTCTTAATGAAAGTTGCAATCAGATACTTACGGGTTAATTCACTGATAAACTTGGACAACATGAATTCGGAGGATTGATTGGCAATGTAATTGTTTTTTGTTGTCCATTATTTAATCGCACAGTCCTAAATAGTCCTTAGTTAGCTTGTCGGGTTATCACTTTGAATTTGGCAATCCTAAAATGTGGCGGACATTGACTGTATTATAAATTATAAAATTAATTATAATTATAATTAATAATTGAGTTATTTTATTCCAGACTTACATATTATACAGATGTACTTGTGTCGTGCCTTTATAGCACGAGAATGCGTGATTTTCGTTCAACATCCTTTTACAGCAATTAAATGATTTGTTTTG
>SCLG01000057.1:412626-422732 GCA_004367875.1 Oikopleura albicans
TTGACTGTATTATAAATTATAAAATTAATTATAATTATAATTAATAATTGAGTTATTTTATTCCAGACTTACATATTATACAGATGTACTTGTGTCGTGCCTTTATAGCACGAGAATGCGTGATTTTCGTTCAACATCCTTTTACAGCAATTAAATGATTTGTTTTGCTCTTCCATAACTTAATAATATAATTTAAATATAAAACTTCACAATTTATTTCAATTCATACGTCAAATTAGCATCTTTATTCTTTTAGATACCTTCAATTTACTACATTATCATTTTAAATCGGGAGAAATGCTGTCTAGTTGCTCCCACACGGTGGCCCCGCACAACGCAAGGCTTCTCAATACAGTGAGCCCCAGTGTTGGTAGAGCTGGAAAATAAAACTGAAATTTTATTGTAATATTTCATTTTTTACAAAATCCTGTGACATAGCGAATGGTACAGTCAGTCCTCATAATAACGTATTGACTCTTTAACTCTTGGACTAAATTCATGATCTCGAATTCTAACAACGTATGTAGTGAGCTCTGTAATTTTTGAAGGTTTAAAAAAATATGACCTTCAAAACATTTTAGAGCTGACTACATACATTAGAATTTTATTTTCCCACATTTTTTACTTACTTTTCAAGTTGTATAATTTGGCAAATATTGTATTTGATTAAATGGGTTCTATTGGCCCGAAATAATTAAAGGACCTTTTTGGCGAGAAAAAAAAATGCATAATAGGGACCAATGAGACGGAAACAGATATGGCTATATATGTATATTATACGTGCAATATATGTACATTACATGTATGTGCCTCTTATAATATAATAAATGTAGGCAGCTGCATCGTTTGCCTCATTTACGAATTCGGAAGCTTTAATTTGCTACCAAAAGTGATCGATTGAATTGTAACGAGCAAAGAAATAACTATGAAATAAACTATACTTCACATATAATATGTATAATTTATACCGATTGTTTCGGGCAAAAATCATACCGTGCCAAGACGTTGTCTTTGGGCAGTAGTGCCTATTGAATTCATCTTGCGTTTGACACATTTCCCAGGCGTCATTTCGCGTTATTTCGTAACATAAATTGTCGTGATAATGACGATCTGGCTGAGTTGGAAAGTTTGGCGAACATCGTGTTTGTCGTATTGGCATATTTTTGGGCACGTGTATTTTAACATTGTCCGTGTTGCAACGAAAACACTGTCCCGAATCGGTCAAGTGGCGAGAGGTTCCCGGTATTCGTACACGACAGGAACGGCAACTGGAACTTCTTCGTGGCGGGCAAACCTTAAATTAGTTTTATGACCTAACCGTTTTAATTAACAATAAAAATTATTCACGGAGTAGGGAATATTTTTGAACAACTCTTCGCGACCTCTAATTGGTCGCCAAATGACTTTTTGGTTCAGGGTTGGCGATCACTCTTTTAAGGTAAAAAACGTTGGTCGCGAATTCATGTGTAAAACACCATTTTCTTGCGAAGTAATGTTTTGAACGACACTTGGCGACCATTTTTCGTCGCCAAGTGTTGTTCAAAACATGACTTCGCGAGCAAATGGTCGCCAAATGGTACTTTGCACATGACTTTGCGACAAACGTTTTTAACCTTTAAATAGTGACTCATAACTTATGACTCATAAGGCATGAACGATAAGTTACAAGAAATGTTGTCCTGAAAATTCAATGTAAAGGTAGATAGTAAACTGAGGGTGTTTTAACGGGACAGGTGGTGCATTGGACAACTATAACATTATTGTTACCTGAAGGCTGAGATACTTTATCATATGAGGACTTCGACAAATCATGTGCCGAATGAAGTATTCGGGCGACAAGTTAAAATGTTCTGCACTGCATAAATTTGAGCCAGAAAATCGCGGTTGCCGTTTTAATTGCGCGTCAATCATAACTAAACAGGTTTGTTACAGCGACGTTGTCATTGGACACTACCGCGTGGAACACGCGCTAAATAATTTTCATGTCAGTGTTATTAAACGCAACTGTGGCATCGGCGCGACACGCACACCTGCTCCACACGGTATGTAATATGTATCCATCTGTTAATTATCTGGCTGTACAGTTTATATAAAATATGTTATATTTTTGTTTTAAATGATTTAGTTAGCTTCATCCATCAATGTGAAAGGACATCGTTAGCTTAAAAGCGTGAGCAATAAATGTTAATTTCGTCTTTCCGTATTGAACATACAGCATGTTGTATTTTTGCAGAAGATTAAAACATATTATCGAGATGTTTGAAACATATTTTAGGTAACTAATTGCACATTAAATAGGTGTTGGACCTTTAAAGCAGATGGGGTACATTTACAAAAAATATAAGCACTAAGGTAAACAAAAAAAATTCGACGACTGCTTTATTTCTAGGTACGAACAAAAATATTCATATATTAATATTAAACTTTAAACATATGAATTTAAATTTAGATTAACGTTGCAATATTAGGATTACAGAGACTTTTATTAAATTAATTTGTCATCGAGACTTCATTAAAAACGTGCTACAATTATTTGTATCAACAGAGCGCGACCCCGTCGATTAGCCCACAGCAGTTCACGTAAGGTCCTTAACGTTTTGAAACGTACGCAACGTTATTGAATTAAATTTAAAAGTATCTAATCAAAAGTATGCTGTAGTTAAAAGTATCTCGAAATTCTATACATAGTCCAGCATTTGTGGAATAAATGGACCCAACAAGACCTTTACCATGACGGTACCATACATATAATTTACAAAATACTTCTTCTGACTTCCGAACGTGTTTGGTACCTTTACACATACACATTTTCACGTGTACATTTTTTACACGCAAATTATTCAAATGTGTGTGTGTAACAGCATGTAACATAATAGGGAAAGAGCGCATATGATTATGATATTCGGGCAAAAATTTGTATTGTTTATATACAGTCTCCAGTCCCTTATGGCCCATAAGTTATGGGCCACCTTGAGGGCTCCAAAAAGGCGGCCCATAAGGGTTACATGGGCCATAAGGGTAACATGGCCTATAAGGGTTACATGGCCCATAAGGGACTGGGGACTGTAATTGAGGAGTCAGAGTGCAGGGAACACAAAATTCTTGCCCAAAACTATGAACTAATTCAGAAGAGTTAACTCACACAGGAGGTTTTAGCTCTTAAACCCCAAAGCACATTTTCCGCGCTGACTTAAACAATTTTTGTAACTTTTATGAAAAATGCCCCAAAATCCTTCTCCAAAAAATAATTTCTGATACTCATTTCTCGGTAGTATAAGATTATATAAAGAATGTTTAGGAAAACTTTTAAAAATCAAATATCTTATAACCTGGATAAAGATAAAATATGCATCTGTATAAAAAATATTTTGAATGCATCCTTCAATAATGTTTTATTGTTGTGTTCGGAAATATTCGATGTACTTACTTTAGTTATCTGTAGAGTATCAAGCGCCTGCCTCCGTGTGGCTTTGTGTGAAAGTAAATATATTCTATATATGCTCACATATATCATGTTATTTAAAACGGATTAATCAAATTTATGAAAAAGGGCGCACAAGTGTCCAGTCCAGCGTTTTACATGCTCTCTTTAGAATAAATAAAAAATATGAAGTTTAATGATAATGTTTGTGAATCCGTAAATTATTTATTTACTAAGAATTACAAATTACCAATATATCATTGTAATTACATATAAATGTATAAATTACCAATATACCAGTTACCAGTACATAAGGTGGGCCAATTCCGGAACGCCAAAGTCCCCTTTTGTTCCGGAATACGACTTTTGGACCAAAAACCGTTCCGGAATTAGACTTTTTCTTTCCGGAATGGGACTTCAAATCTTTTTTGAAATAAAAATACCACAAAACCGAATAAAACGCTTCACGGTTTTACAGGGACAGTGAAGGAGTTTTAATGGGAGGAAAATTGTCACTGGCCCTTGTTAACATTTGCCTTAATATATTTGAATAAAGCGAAAGAATTATTCTTATTCAAGAATTAAGACTATGAGATGTTGTCATAGCCTCTTCAAATCTATTAATTTGAAATAGTAATTTCTTTAAAATGGTCTATGTACATGAAAACGTTGAACCGATCATATAAAAATAATAAAAATCCCCCCTGCGAGCTACAAAACGTGAATTCATAAAACTAAATTTATAATTTTGAAACAAACGTCTAGAAAATACTACAAACGCATCACATATGACCTACTGAATACTCTGATAACCTACTGATAACAACCGGTCTTGAATAAACAAGTCAATCATAAGACCATGACAAGAGCTTGCGTTGTATTAAAAAAACAAAACTAACGTCATCAGCGGGGTAGTATTTACACGTAACGCTAGTATCGCCTCTGCGGGGCGAAAGAAAGGATTCCGTGAAACACCGTGTGGCTCATTGACTCTCATCATTTGTTCCTGTTCAGATCGGGCGGCCCGGCGCGCGCTGTTGATTGACGGCGATTTCAACAAATGGACAAGTTGTAAAGTCATTGCAGCTTGTATCAAAATTGCTGAAATAAAAAACTCTTATTTACTATATGTAATTGCGCATCTAGTGTATTGGATTGCAAGACTGTATCCTAATAAGAACATTTCTCTAAGAAAAATCATAAATAATGTAGGAAAAAATCATCCAAAAATACTTTTTGAACATCATGCTCTGGTGCAAGAAAAAAACATTTTGTGAAAATGTTCATCTTGAAAATGCTCTAAAAGGGCTATTGGCCATGAATCAAGATAAGTCGTATTATTTTTCTACCTTCAATGAGTCGGAAAAAAACCGGCAGCTTAAACTTGGCAAGACACACATATTTGCCATACATAGATACGATATTTTTGAAAACTGGATCGTGTCAGGTAGGGTTAGGGTATCCAAACATAAAAAAATATGTAAAACGTGTTAAAACAATCTCTCATAAAAAGGACGCCGGCGACACTCAGAAAATATCCCAAGAAACAGGGAATCTAGTCACGCCAGTGAAAACTTGCTGTAATACTGTAAATAAAGTCTTACCTGAACAAAAAATCATGATCCAATCCAAAGACTCATCATTCAGTAAGACAGCAAGCGTACAAATTGACAAGATGATTAGTCTGCTTGGCTTCATCTTTTCTGCACTTGTAAAAAATTATTATTTCTCGTAACTTTTCTGGATTCAACCAGCCTTGACTGTCAGATCTGGTTCCTGTTCTTCCCTTTTTCGAAATGGCAACATCTTCGAGCAGTTGGACTCGGCAATTCTAGAACTTTTCAAATTTAACAGTCCTGGCAAGATCCTGGTTGAAACAGGATGCTTAGGACACGTATATGTTTACATTATACGGTTTGAGTCTTGCATAAGCTTAGAAAACATTTTCATTATAAGCTGTGTATAAGGATTTATTTATGTAAAACAATTGTTTTCATGAAATAAATTATTAAATAAGTAAAAAAGTAATTAGGCACCAATTGAGGCCCGCTGCCAAACTACTCAATAAACCTTTTTGCGTTTTTCTTTCGCCAAACCGTACTGATTCATATAACTGATGATGACCGAATAAATGTCCGAAACGTTTCAACCATTTCAAGTTTATATAGCAAAATGTTAACGAAATGGGTTCCGAAAGGTGAGTAAAAATATTTTTAAGCATGAATTCATTTTTTTCGAAAGGTTATACGCGGTAAATTATATGGTTTTACGGTCTTTAAAAATAAATTTTAATTGTTCTGGTATTTTCAATCCAAAGCCTAAAAACGAAACGATACCTGTATAAAATTTGCTATATGAAGACTACCGGAACGCGCTTTATAAATACTTTTTTTTTGAAATATCACAAAATTAAATTAATTAAATGTGAATTTAGGCTATATTGTAACCCATTAGTTCCAAATGACATTTATTATGTGCAATATATCCATATTAAGTACACAAAATCAGGAGGTTTGAACATGCTAGTTATCAGTAAGACGCAGCGAACTAAGATTAATCGTAGATGTTTTTAACTTATTAAAATTTTGGGCCGACCGTCACTAAAGAGTTAAAATGCAGCATGACCTATGCTCACAGGAAAAACGTTTAATTGTTTGTCTAAATCCGTTCAGAAATTTAGGATGGGCTTGACTCAAAAATACAATATTTTGAATAATAGGTTTTTTCTGAACATGCAAGTTAATTTGAATATCAATTCTGACTATTAGTGAAATAAAGTCGACATATGTCAAAAATAACCGAACAAATTAGAAATTTAGAAACGCTATTTTCGATAATCAAAAACGTCCGTATTAGAAGTAAGGACTGTAGTAGGAACAAGTTCATCCTTAACATCAAGACGACTAGCTTTACGTTTACAAATTTAAGGTTTGTGACGTTGGTATGAAGATTATTAACATTCGTTCTACACGACTTCACCATTTATCGAATTTATTAAAATTATATCATACTTACGTATCAGGTATAAGTACTTATAACATGAACATAAATCGAACTTATGCTGTCAGGCATAAAGTTAGATATTGTAATGCATTCACAAGTTCTTCTACCGGTTGAGTTTAATGAAAATCGGCCAAGTGTTTATATCGTGTCGGCTTATTTTAAGATGCTAAAGACCAATTTTCCCCCTTTTTATCTTGGTCTTTATACCATCTTAACCCGAGACCGTTTTTGGATTGCCAAATGGCAATCAAGGGCACATTTCAGCTTGTAACTTTTGACTCGTTCAATATTTTATTTTAGGGCTTTTTCAAACATAATTTATTTTTTTGTTGTTGTGTCTAAACATGAAGATAAAGTGTGTCAAATGCACCACGGTGGCGCNTGATTGATTATGCGTTTGATCAATACATTCACAAATAAAGTGCAAAAAAATCATGTCATTCGGTTAAGTAAAATAGAAATGCCGGGCGTTTAAATGTGTGATTGCCATTTGGCAATCGAGCGACGGTCCCCAGAACGGTCCGTGCGCGACGGTCTAGGGTTAAAATATGCCGACACAGTATACTAGAAACGCTCAGCCGATTTTCATGAAACTCAACTGGTACACTAACTTTTAGTCATTGAGACAAATATACGAACTGGTAATTTTAAATATTTCACAGAATTCACATTTTTGAGGTGTCTTAGAATTATGAATCGGAACATAAATTTGCTTTTAACAAGTTGTACTTTATTGTTCTCTTATAATTCCTTAAGCTGGTTACACTAATTCCGCACACATTAATTTTTCAATTCTTCGACTGAACACTATGTCCATTTCGTACGTTATTGTCAGGAAGCCTTTGTCCAAGTTTACCAAACATGATTTGTTTCAATACAAATCGTCTCAAAAACGCGAAAAGTTAAACACAAAATTGAGAGTCATTTTATGCATGAATCACAGAGAATATTTTTCAAAAACGTTTTTTTCATTGCCACAAATACACACTGTTCGCATTAATGCTTTTGATTTTATTCAAGTCAGTTTTTAAAACGAATCGCTATGGTTGTCTACTCGATATCAACATCTTCGGAAAAGTTATATTTTCAAATGGATAAAGAAGGTCACTAACATTGGTCTTAACAGCTGCAGGCCGACCTAAGACTTTTCGCACGTTTTTCAGTTTTTTTCTTGCATTTCTAAGTTAGAAATTCTTACCAGCTCGAGTTTATTGTTCTTCGTATGATACTAAATTTAACCGAAATGGACATCTGTTTACCGGTTTTAACTTTTATTTACAGAGGGTAGGCCAATTCCGGAACGCTTTGCGATTTTGAGCCAAAGTCTCCTTTTGTTCCAAAATTGGACTTTTAGCCCAAAAACCGTTCCGGAATTAGACTTTTTCGTTCCGGAATGGGACTTAAAATTTTTTTTGAAATAAAAAGCGTTCCGGAATTGGACTTTTTTCTGGTAATTGTTCCGGAATGGGGTGTTCCGGAATTGGCCTACCCTCTGTATGTTTTTATACGAAAAATCGACCATGTCTAATAATTCCAATAAATATACAAAAACACCCGACTCTGCCGAATTTGTAAACGTCTTGGATTCATTAGATACGGCTTGACTTTTATGGACGGGTATGATTTGTTGTTTATAAATAAAACAAAAAAATCATGAAACTGACCATAGAAAAAGAGTTGTGTGCGCCTTGCTCCAACGAACGTTTTTCAAAAAGAAACATTTCAATAACATAATTGTAAAACTAGGTACGATATCCGATTTCGTTTTTTGTCAAAGTGACGGCCGTGTGGTGATAATTATAGGCGAGTCAAATAAATTACCAAATTGATCGTGTAAAACCCCTTTTTTGACGAGTCATGTTTGTAAAAAACATGTCATACCTGTCCTTAGTTTAGAGCAGCATTTCCATATGATGTGCGATTTCTCACAGCCGGGCACGCCACTGGGTAGTAAATCAGGGCAAGCTATTAGGTATCCGTTATTAAGTGCTTCATATTAAGTTATTAAGTGGTTATGGTATTAAGTACTATGTAACAGTGTTATATGGTCCATTTTTTCCGTGCACGGGTAATTATAAAATTTAACGAGGGGAAAAGGTCAAAAACTTGTATGTACGCGAGCAGTGTTGGAAAAGCGGGCCAACGCTATAGATTTTCCCAACGCCAAACGCTTGAATTTACTCAACGCCCAACGTTTCCACGTATTTCCGATATAAATTATATGTGTGGAGTCTAATGAAGTATAATGACATATAAGGAAGTATAATGATAGATGATGTATAATGATTATAAAAGTCTCACAAAATTATGATAGATCGTCATATTGGTAATTATAAGAATGTATGACGGTAAATAGTTTTATTAGTAAATGAACATTTAGGTAATGAAAATCACTTTAATGCTTTCATTTATTGTTTAAAAATTTTTCAGCTTATTAGGCTATCATCAGTAAACGAAGTGAAACAGTTTTTGTGAAAAGAAAAACAAAGTTGAAAAGCCCGATTGAGATTGCTATGACTAACACGGACACCAATTAGGCGGTAGTTAGTGTCCGTGTTATATGATGGTGACATTTCGATGTTTTACTTGCTCATTTAATTTTGGTTTAAGTAGAGCCTTATCATAAGTCCTTCCATATCTTTACGTTTGCTATTGTTTGAAAGTCCTCCTTCAAAATATGACTTCAAGTGAGCAAGTTTAGGATTTGGTATATCCTTGTATTTTGTATGTTTTTCTTTAAGTTGGTATTGGTCACAAGATTGTAAATTCAAATATCGGTGTATTGCTGGCCGGTTGTCCAAGAGATTATCCGTTATATTGTTGATGTCAAGGCCAACTAAATTGATAAATGACTCCATTTTTTCTAATTTGTCTTTACGATATTGCAACCTAGGTAGTACTACATTGCCTGTTTTGATGGTAGACCACGCAAAATTTATTTTATATTCGGGTGTGAAGTTTTTGATGGCCTGGATGATTTTTGTGGCTATTTTGTCGCATCTGAAGGATGTATACGGTAAAGAGATAGTGAAATTTTGTTTTGGATGGTTTTTAAGCTCTTCTTTGCGAGCCTGGCGGTTATCAGAAGTGGCAAATTGTTTCACATTTTTGATTTTGTCAATTTTCTCATTCATGAGTTCTCGCGAAAAGCCAAACTAGTGACGCGAAGCCCACTAGTGACAAGATTAGGTACCTTTTTGGTAAAATGCTTTCTTTAAAATTTATTTTCACATCGGAACTGGATGGTTTTTGTACATTTTTAGTTGTA
This sequence comes from Oikopleura albicans, assembly GCA_004367875.1. NCBI lineage: Eukaryota > Metazoa > Chordata > Appendicularia > Copelata > Oikopleuridae > Oikopleura > Oikopleura albicans. Next base: position 422,319 of record SCLG01000057.1, read on the forward strand.
AAGTACAATTTTGATCGACAAAAATACATGTATCTAAGAAGGGTAGGGCATTACTTTACAGTCTTCTCTTTCTTTTTGTCTTGCTCTATCACTAAGAGCATATTGCATACACAAATAACTATTGATAATTTGTATTTTTCTTAAAATATTGATTAAATTTGGTCCAGACTTCACAGGTCTTATGGTGTAATGGCTATCACTCTGGACTTTGAATCCAGCAATCCGAGTTCGAGTCTCGGTAGGACCTCACATTTTATTCAAGAGTGGGAAATACCCATTTAAAAAACGTGTGAAATGACTACATTTATCTGATAGTACGTTAACAACTAATCTCGAATTTTGCATGTGACTACAAAAATCTTTGTCGGTTCATGTTATGCTAAACATAAAACCATAACTCAACACATATGCCCC